>PVJX010000556.1:0-41478 GCA_004027295.1 Dolichotis patagonum | reverse complement strand
ATGTTCTTTGTCATGGAACTATCTTATTTCTCCATCCATTTTGAAGGACGGTTTTGCAGGGTACATAAGTCTGGGTTGGAAGTGGTTTTCCTTTAGTATCTGAAATACTTCACTCCATGCTTTTCTTGACTTCATTGTTTGTGTTGCAAAGTCTGCTGTAATTCTGATAGTTTTTCCTTTATAGGTGATCTGTCTTTTCTCTCTAACAGCTTTTAGTATTCTGTGCTTATAGTGGGTTTCTGGGATGGTGATTATTATGTGTCTGGGTGTAGTTTTATTTTAGTTATGGCTATTTGGATTTCTATATGCTTCAGTAATCCAAATGTCAATTTCCCTTCTCATGTTTGGGAAGTTTTCAGCTATTACTTCTGTAAATATCCTCTTGATATCATTTGGGCTGTCCCCTTCTTTTTCATTTATCCCTATTAATCTTATGTTATTTTTCTTTGCATCATCTTGCAGGTTTTGAATTGTTATTTCCTGATTCTTTGTTATTTTTAAAAGATCTTTCCTTTCCTGTTCACTAGCTGCGATCTTATATTCGAGGTCTGAAATTCTACCTTCACTTTAATTGAGGTGGTTTTTACAGCTTTCAATAGCATTTTTGATTTCCTGTATATCTCTTTGAATCTGCTTTATGCATTCTCTTTGCTTCTTATAGTGTTCATTCAGGGATTCTATCTGTTTGCTTTGTTCCTCTAATTTTTTAGCTGTGTCTTCACTAGATGTGCTCACTATTCCTTTCACTACTTTTATCATTTCTTCTTTTACCTGGGCAATTATTTCTAATTTGAATTTCTCAATAGTTTCCCCTAGTTGCTTCTTTATTTCAGTTGATATCATTTCAGTCATTTCAGGTGTAGGGCTTCTATTTTCCTCTATGTACATGGCTCCCAGGCTTTCTTGGGATGGGCTGGTGATTTGAGCCTGCCTGTTGGTCCTTCCTTTTGTCATTTTTTCTTTATTTCCTTGGTTTGAGTGGTGTTCCAAAGCTTCCTCTGGGTGTGTTGCAAATTTCCTCCTGCACCCTCAGCTACTGGAGCAGTCTCAGCTCATCTGCAGGTACCTGGCCCTCTAAATTGAGAGGCGGAAGCAGGGTGTGGAAACCTGGAGCCAGAGAAACCCCCAGGGTACAATCCCCTGTCCTAGGGGTGTGGATATGCACTCTGCAGCCAGCAGTGCTTGTTGCAAGCCTTCCCCCAGGCCAGCCCAATTGAATCCAGAGTCCCAGAGCAAGGTTCCTGCCTCCTGGACTGAAACAAGGCTGCTGAGCATGGCTGACTAGGGACCAGCAATCTGCTAGACCCAGTCCAGTGTCCCCGTAGCTCCCCAGGAACTCAAAAGCCAGAATGTAGGTCTCCAGCTCTCCCCACTTCACTGTAACTCACCACAGGCAACCTCCACCTCTCTGTAGACTCCCCAACAAGAGTGATTTCTTCACCAGCCAAATCTTCATGTCTTTTGGATAAGCTAGGAACATGATAGAGAGGAATAGTGTAGAAGTGTTCCTAGGTCTCACCTATTATGACATCTTGATTATACTCTGTTATCCAAACTCAGAGTAAAGAACTAGTCAAGTATCCTTGATCTAATGTTTGTTCTTGTCCAGCTTAGAGTATAGTCATTTTTCATGATAGCATCTTAAAGCACTCTGGATCCATAGCAGTATCTAAAGCAAAAAAGAATGTGTGTGCTCTTGTGCGTAATTAATATAAGCTCTACACTTTGAACCAAGTGCAAAGAAGTTAATATAAGCTCTGCAGTCATAAGACATAATTACACATACAGTCTCATGTTGTCTAATCTGTTCACAAGATATTGCCCAGTTCCAGTACATTCAATAGGAGGGCAAGGTAACAACCACCCAGATAAGGTGTGGACTGATTGTACTTTCTGTACAATCCTACATCTTCATAAAACAATAGCCTGTCATTATTTAAAATTTTGATACTTTATTAGTTGTGCCATTTTCATTTTTAAAAAATAGGATATGAAATTATGATCTATTTTAAATGCTGAGGGGTTTGTGTCTCCTGAAAGTTTGTGTTTGAAATGTATGTATGCTTCATGCATTGCTGCGCACTTTGTCCTGGGAGAAAACATTCCTAATGCAGAGCTGAGTTTATGCTGTCTGTATGTCTGTCTATCAAGTCTCATAGCAGTACCCCCACACTTAGCCAGTAGAGTCCCCTGTGGATGCTGGGGGTGGGGTGGGCAGTGGCTCCTCCAAGGCCAATGATCCAGTATGACATTCCGTATGATGACTGATCCTCCTCATCATCATCATCATCTAGATGGAACCTTAAAATGACAATCATCAACCCAATGGGCAAACCAAAGTTTTTTTTATTTTCCTGTGCCTTGAAAAAGAACATAGCAACCTTCCAAATGCAGCAGCTGCTCATGTGCTATTCATTTTAACCATGGGGACTCTGTGTGTGTGTGTGTGTGTGTGTGTGTGTGTGTTTATCAAATTTGCTCACCCTTCTGGGGTCCTGTGATAACCCTTCAGTGACATCTACACTTCCTAGCAGTGTCTACTTTCACACTTTTAAAATTTCCAAAGTCAAATTTTGAAGGTGTCCTGCACAGAAAACATGTAAGGCTTCACTTCTCCCATACTATAAGAAGCGCTAAAAATTCCTTTCTTCTAGGTAACTGCACCCATTCAAAGTCAGAGGAGAAATAAATTTAGTTCAAGCAGTAAAACAGTTCCCATCATGGAGTTACAAGGAAGCCTGATTAAAGAGTGATGCTGGTGGTGAGATGGCTCTATTGATCCACAGGGAGACAAGTCACAGGCGTCAGTGAGCTGACAACATACTGCAAGCAACATTTCCATGTTGTCAAAATCTCTCCCTCTCTCTAATGTTGGCATTGCTTGCTATTTGCTTGCAAGAAAAAAAGAGTTCAACAGAGCCGACTGGTGTTTTTCTTTCTTCTATATGTGAGGGGGAAAAAAGTACTATAAATAGACACTAGGAGAATAAGCAATTATTTTGCATTTACTTTCTTCAGTTTAAGGGAGTGCTAAGGAAAGAAGGGGACTCAGATATGAGAGCCCTGGACCATGCTATGTGGTGCAAAGCAGCGAGTTCTTCTCATTGTGTATTCCACCTCTTTCTTCTCATGTGACCCTCCTCACTGATTCCACCTGGCACATATCCACTAGGTAGCTGTCTATACAGAAAAAGCAATTATGGAAAATGTATAGGGAAAGAAGATGCTGAATGTCTCTATGGTACTTTGCTTTTTTTCCCTCTGAAGCAGAACTCAGCAAACTTTTCTGTGAAGGGTGATGCTATGGTTTGAATGTATCCTACAATGCTCAAGTGCTAGGAATTTACCCCCAGTGCAATAGCACTGAGAGGCGGGACCTTAAGAATTGCTTCTAAGGCGAGTAATGTCATTATGGTGGGAGTAAGCTAGTTATCATAGGAGTGAGTTCTAGATTTACAGGGTGAGTTCAGTTTCCTTTCCTTCATCCCTACTCCACATGCATGCATGCACGCGCACACATACACACACACACACACACACACACACACACACTCCAGCACACTTCCTACATGCACTCACTGTAGCTCTCCACTTTTCACAATGGGATCACACATCAAGAAGGTTTCTCCAGATTCAGGGATTTTGCTTTTGGACTTCACAGCCTTTTCAACTGGAACTGTAAAAAATAACTGTTCTTTACACAATATCCACTCTCATATGTTCTGTTCACTTTGAAAGACATGTTAGCAGTACTCAAATTTGGCATCGCAATGCAGAAATGAAGCCACAGATAATTCAAACAAATGTGTATGAATTTTTTTATTATAAAGTCAAAACCAAAAATAAAATCATTTACAAAAATAGATAATGGGTTATAGTTTGCCTTCTCCTACACTAACAGGAAACTAGTATTGTATCCTTGTAGACCATGAAGCATACAAACAAGCCACTAAGCACTTTGCTCTCACAGAAGAAAAATATATCTTTATCCAAAACATAAAGTTTTATTTCTTTGAGAGAACAGAAAGTATTGTTCAGTTTAGTAAATAAGAACACGTGCTTTTCTTGTGGCTAACATAATAATGTGAAACTTATCCTTGGGCCTCCATGGGACAATCAATTGAATGGAAAATCACAAGACAAGTGGATTTTTCTTCCTCCTCCTTTTCAACCTAAGTTTTAACTTGGAAGTTGCCAGAAGTCAAGTTTTTCAGAATGTTGGTGTTCTATGTGGGAAAGAGCCATGGGAGAGTGTGGTCAACTCATGAGTTTATCTACTGCCCCTGTTTCAAAGTAGTTGGAGCTCTGCTCCATTTAGTGAGCTAACTTTAGACTGTGAGCAAAGGAGAACAGGAATCCATCACATTCTGTGGAACATGCCACTTGCATTAGGAGGTATTTACAGAAATAGTTCCCAAGGACTGCTCTCTGTGATGAACAGAAAAGTCACAATCAATCTCTCTCTCTCTCTCTCTCTCTCTCTCTCTCTCTCTCTCTGTGTGTGTGTGTGTGTGTGTGTGTGTGTGTCTCTCTCTCTCTGGCCTCTTTCTCTTCCTCCCTCCTTTCTATCCGTGTCTCTCTCTCACATCTATGCACATGTATTTACAGACACCCCACAGGCATTGTATAAAAAACATGGTATTTTTATTGAGAAAAAAAATTTTCATAATGAAAAATCAATTTAATTTCTTAATCAATAGTCTAACCAGTAATATCAGATCCTTTTGTCCAACTTTTAAATTTTGTTAAAATTGTTTTCTCTGCTACCCAGTCATTTCTGTGTAAATTTCCTAGAGGGTATTTTATGTTAACGTTCAATTTTCTTTGGACCCTGATACTTCTACTAAGTACCATGTAATGAGATAAAAACTATGAAGATGTAAATAGTACATGCTAATGACTTGGTTAACTTTGCTTCTTAATAATTATATCTATCAGTATACTCATTATTTATTAGAGAGGTGCCTGAGAGTTCACTTTTACGTACTTGCTGATTCATGAGAAAACAGTGAGAAATTACCTCTGGCATTCCAGGATTTCTCTACAGTCATAAATTAATTCATTGGATCAAATTTAGTTATTCTGTGTACTTCTAATTCCGTTACACTTAGACACTTGGTGATTTGTTACAAACAAAGGGAAAACTCTGATGTTAAAATGAGGTCACTAAGATTTCTTTGAGAATATATAGCATATTATTGTAATTAATAATAAATTTACTTAATTTAATTAAGAGGAAGCAGAGCAAAGTTTGGGCAAAGTTTTCTCTAGGCAGCAGGCTCAAATATCAACATGTTTGGTTTGGATATCCAACTGGCAACCAAAAATGGCAAGGGGTCACCCACATGTGAAGCCTGTAACACCATTGTCATGTTTTAGGAAGAAAGCAGTGAAGTTTATCGACTGCCAAGGAACTGCAAGCATGCCCTCCAAATTTAGTGGCGAGGAAGAAAATTTTTCATGTTTCTTCATGCTCTTCACAGATAGTGTCACCTGTACTTCCGCACTGTCTAAACACAAAGACTAAGGGAGCACAGGGTGTAATCATTCATAATATGCATTTCAGAATCTAACTGGCCTGCTGTTCTTAAAGGAAGAGATCCCAGTGAAGATACCCCTGAGGCTGTAATTCAGATGTTGGTAGGCACCTACTGAATCTATTTGCATACAATGGGAAAATGTAAAGTCTATTAGCCATAACTGAAATCAAGGTGGCTTTCTTTTTCTTCTGCTGTCCTATCATTGTAGTTATTGGGTTGACTCATTTTTCCTTGTCTAATCAACTCAAAGATGGTTGTGACCAGGTGACTTTACTGAAATAAGTAAGTAATCTCTAGGTTCAGTGATAACTGTGTTTGTCATTCTAGTTACAGAGTTTGTCATAAACCATTCACTTATTTATTTACTTTCAAAATATTCAATTGATGTCTACTATATATTTCAGGAACTGATCTAGGGACCGAGGAAAGAATAATAAATATAACTAACGGAATTCTCTGCTGAGCAGAGGTTATATTCCAGCAAATGTCCAATCTGTTGGGGTTTCCAAACTGATTCTTTAGATTTGTGGTGACTTTCAGGGCATCCCTGGTGACATTTGCTGCTCTAAGCCTTTTCAAATGTGTTATCTTATTTAAATCTCATGGGGACTCTGAGATGGGTACTATCTTTTTTCTTTTTTCAAAGGTGGAAAAAATGCTTAAAATAGAAACTAATTTGTTAAAGGTCACAGATATTAGGAAGTAGTAATGCTACAATTTGAACCTGGTGGTATCTTATTTCCAGAGACTTTTTATTATTTCTTCAAATGTTGGTTTCCAAACATTACCTCAACTTTGTTTCTCTGATTCCTACATATATCAGAGCTGCCAAACATTCTCCACTATCTGTCTTGTCTTATTTTATTTCTCCTTTTCTTTTCATTTCTTTGCTATGACCACAGATGGATTTTGGGGAAATTCCTAACGCTGGGCTGGATCCCCAGTCCTATTTTTTTTTTTTATTCAGATAGGACTTTAATGATCCTCCTGTCTCATTCTCCCTCAGTGCTGGGATTACAGATGTGAGCCACTACTGCAGCTGGCTTCTGTTTTTTAACTGTCCTTTATTTCTCTCTCTGTCTTTTAAATCTAAGCTGAATTAAGGGAAAATTCACTAGGAATTTCACTATGCTTCCTCGACTAGAATTTGTTTAAAATTTTAATTCATTAAGTAGTACTGAGAACCTTCAGAAACTCATTTTTATACAAAGCATGGGTTTCAAATGTGGAACAATCAATTTCTTTTCCAAACTGAAGCTATACAATAATGGAGTAGATAAATGAAACCTAAGGTTTCCCACCAGACTGAGGAGTACCAGGGAAAGTTTCTGTTTGGGAAGAATCCTGTAAGAAAACAGGTCAACATATGATTCCTATCCAAAAGATCTGGTTCAACTTCCTATCCTGATGCTGAGCTCATAAATGCTGACTCTTCTCTCACCATCCCAGGTCAGTCTATGACAGGAAACAGTGGGGGAAATCATAGAAAACCGTGACAATCTTAGGAAGAAAAGAAACTGGCATGAAATAATGAGAATGGGATAAAGGTTTTGTCTAGGACAGGAGCAATCAGGCATGGATGTGGGAGAATAAAATAGCACAGAAATGGCTTCAGTGCTGTCCTTGCCTTTTTCCTCTCACTGTTTAGAATCAGAGTCTGCCTGGATACCTACTGTGATGTGGACACCTGCATGGTGTTGCCCAGAGATAACATCAGGGTAATGAGGTAGACTAATGATTAAAAATATGTCTAAATATAATAGCAATTTTTACAATAAGTATGAGCAAATATTAATTATCCCATTAAAAGGCAAAGATTGACAGAAAACCAAGTATATAATATTTAAATGAAAAAAATTTATTATGGTAAAAGTCAAATTGCCATCAATACCCTTCAAAATACTCCTATTTGCTTTGAATGCACTTACCCTATTGTTCTTAGCAGGATGTCATTTGCTATAATAACTTTCTAAAAAATTTAAACATTTAGCATATTTTTAAGTCTCTCTGTGTGTGCACTCCTTACTTAGAGAGTGCCACAAAGTAGAGGAAATCTGACACAAGTAGGGGTAGGGCAGGAAGTTCCTCAACCTGTGCATCTCCAGCCCCAGGACTAGTGAACTGAAATTTAAGTGTCCTCCTAAAATTGTATGTGTCACAGACTGAGATGTAGAGAAAGACATTCTATGTGGAACAAGGACTAACTGTGAGTTTTCTGGATCCTGGACACCCTGCTTTGGGGACTATATACATCCCACCCTCACAGATGTAAGGCGGGAAACACAGACTACATGGAGTTTCCTAAGCACAGTGACTAGAAATGAAAGATAAATATATTTTTTCACATGAACATATTTAATGAGAAATGGAAAAAGATGACCAATGTTAATTTCAAAAATAAATTTAAAGGAAGTGAACAGAAATCTTAGCTATAGAAATAACAGCTAATATCTCTCCTCCTTTGTGTTATGGCTATTGGTAACAAGGAAAGTGACTGAGGAGGAGAGGAGAAAGTTGGCATTCACCCATGGCCACACTCCACGTCCAAGGATTCTGCACCTGGGCCATAGTCATTGACCAACTCCAAGCCCACTCCACATTTTGTTTCCCCTCAGCAAAGGGCACCAGAGGAACCAACTGAATTACTGAATAACTTGATCATGGGTGAGGCCAATGCCCAGGGAGAGGAGGAAGGGTCAGAGGGTTGGCAACTTCAGGGAGAAAAGACACACTGGGCCAGCAACAGTAGCCCCAAGAAAAGTTCATGACTATTGTAAACTATAAGAACAGCCCTTGGTTTTACTTTGAAAGTGAATCTGTGCAGCAGGCAAGATTACCAGAAAAAATCCAGTATGGCACCCACCATTTTGAATTAAGTTCAATGCAGAGCCACATTCATAATGTGCTAAGGGTTCAGGACTGAGCCACAGAGCAACTTCACACGAGGATTTCCGCTGTTACACTACCATATTCACTGCATCAGAGTCAGTCACAAGAGACAATTACAGAGAGAGGGCAGGCTGGACAAAGACACCCTGGAAAACTTAAGCATAGGCCAGAAAGAATGCAGACAAGTGCTCTATTGTGAGCAGTCAGGTATGGTGTCAGTTACTTCAGATGCTACTGGGTTTCAAAATGCTGGCATGAGTCCACCAGTCTTTTTGAACTCCAGCTCTGCTGCTTACATCCAACACGAAGACTGGTAGACTGACTGTTTTTCACATCT
The DNA here is from genome assembly GCA_004027295.1 of Dolichotis patagonum. Taxonomy (NCBI): domain Eukaryota; kingdom Metazoa; phylum Chordata; class Mammalia; order Rodentia; family Caviidae; genus Dolichotis; species Dolichotis patagonum. The sequence continues at coordinate 32,712 of PVJX010000556.1, read as the reverse complement.
ACTTATGTGAGCAAGGACATGCCCCAGTTTGGATGGTTGGGTATAGAGAGAAAGCCCTATGGAGCAGGGAGGCAACTCACAAAACTACAGGCTATGAACAAGGTAGAGATGTGCTGAATTCCAATACTGGAGATTCTGGAATGAAACAACTCATTCAAAAGTACAGAGGAATAGTTTGGAATACATTTTGATGTTTGTTTGTTGGTTTGACTTTTTTGCTTTTTTGCTGTTTTATTTTTTCCTTCATTAATTTTTTTGATTTGATTTCCTTCGTTAATTTTTACCGGTTTCCTTTTTGTTGTTTTATTTTGTTATATTTTCTTTTTTCTTGTTTATTATTTTCTATTACTTCTAATTCTGATAATTTCCATTTATATATTAATAGGATACTTTAATCTCACTTTTCTCTCCTCATCTTCCATTACTTACTTTTTAAAATTTTACATTTTTCATTTTCTGTTCCCCAACTATACTAGCTTTACTAGTATAACAATTAAGCTTTATTAATATTTAGATTGCTAATTCTATGCAATTACTGTTTAAATTGTTTCTATTGCTAAAGAAAACCTAGTGATATATTTAGTAGACATTTAGTATGTGTGCATATTGGGTTTATCTTAGAGTTTGCACTGTATTGATAGATCTCTTTTCCATGGTTAAATATGGTACATTACTGATTTTTAAGATATGTCAATATCCACTTTGTCTTACACTCTAATATTGTTACTGATTTTGTTGCAACTGGGAGGGTTCAAAGTCATTGTTACCAGTTGGTTTTCTCTGTATGCTAACATGTGGATTGCCTTTAGGCCATTAACAAGACTGCCATCCACTCCCAGTGGTGAGCCAATTATACTTCAGCCTCACCTTCCAAATTAATGAAAGTGGTTGGATCTTGGGACAGAGGCAAATTAACCATGGCCAAAATTTTTCACTGAAAAGCAGACAGTACCTTTAGAGCTCTCCATACTAACCACAAAGTCTTTTCACTGTAATCAACCTGAAACCCTCAGTGCATGTACACACACACATTCACACACACATACACACACACACACACACACACACACACAAATAGAGGTTAAGAAAAGAGGAGGCAAAAAAATGCCTCCAAAAACTTCCCAATCCCCCAAAACTGATCTGGGTCACTAAGGGGAGGAAATCAAAAGTCACAAGGATGAATCATTCCAAACAACAAAAAGGATAAAAAATCAAACTATAAGGTGCTCAGTGACCTCAAATAGCATATAATTAAGTAGTTAAGAGACTTAATAAATAAAATGATCCACAAGTTTACAGAAGACACTAATAAAAAGCTGACAGAGATAAACAAAATGATTCTAACATGAACAATGAAATTAGCAAACAATTTGAATCCATGAGATATCAAACAGAAATGCAGGAGATTAAAACTATACTGAAAGTACAGTGAGAGAAGGAACCAATATGAGGACAGACTATCAAAACTAACAGACAGCTAATGTCAGTCACCAGTTACTTAGCAATACCTTAAAAATGATGAGAGAACATGAAAGTGGATGCAATAGCTGGTAGGTGACACAAAGATGACAATCAGGATTAATCAGAATTAGTGGGAAAAAAGAGCAAGACAGCATAAATGGCATCAAAATCCTACTTACAGGAAAAATAGAAAAATCCCAAATACAGGGAAAAAATTTAACATGCAAGTAAGTAAAACATATTGAATGCAAAAATAGCTAAGATCAAAAAGGGACCTCTCAATGATAGGCCTTAGTCAAAATCCCAGAAATCCTACACAGGGACAGAATCTTAAAATCTGTTAGAAAAAGGCATTATTGAACTGATTAGAATTAAAGGAGACTTCTCAAGACAAAATTATTGGTCAAAGAGCTTGAAATGAAGTATTTCAAATCCTAAAGGAAAACAATTCCCAACCCAAACTGATAAACTCTGCAAAGCTATCTTTCAAAATCCATGGACAATAAGATCTTTCTATGGCAAAGGGTACTTTAAGAAATTCTAGCCCACAGAACTAACACCCTAAAAATACTCTCAAGGATATTCTCAAAGTGGACAAGTAAACAATGTCAAATAGTCTAATGCAGGGAGTATACCATTCAGGGTAAGCAGTTAAGGAGAAGTGGAAAAAAAGAACCAGCAAAAGTAAAAGTAACAAAATCAGTAACTTTCATTAATTAATCTCAACATGAATGGACTCAACTCCCCAATCAAAACACATAGATTGGCAAAATGAAACAAGAAACAAAATTCACTGGCATATAAAAAGAAATTCACAAACTAAACATCAAAGAGTGAAATTTCCCAAGGACCAAAAGCCCAAAACAAGCTGAAATAGCCATATTTTCAGAAAAAGTTGGCTTTTAGCCAAAACTAGCCAGAAGAGGGAGAAAAGGACACTACATATTGTTTAAGGGAGCATTTCAACCAGAATATGTAACAGTTTTAAACATATGCATTGAACAGGGATGTATTCAAATGCATAAAACAAACATTTCTAGGCATAAAAGATCAGATAAAACTCAATACAATTATAGTGTGGACCTCAATATCCTACTACCACAATGTAAATAGATTAACTGGACAAGAATTCAACACAGCAATATCAGAGTTGAACCAACCCTTCAGGAAAATGGCCTTCAAAGATACTTAGCACAGCGTTCCACGCAACAAGAGAGTACACATCTTTCTCAGCACATGGGACTGTTTCCAAATTAGACCACCTACTAATCCATATAGCACGGTTAAGTAAATGGAAAAGAATCAAAATTATCCTAAGAATATTATCAGACAAAACCAGAAATCAATGGCAAAAAAATGACAGAAGTTATGCAAACATCTGAAAATAACACATTTTTAAATAGTGTTATGGTTGATACATTGTGTCAACTTGAGCAGCCTAGAAGCTTAACTGAGTGACTCAGCAGCTCTGCATCCTGGGGTGTAGAGGACAAGCCATTCCTGTTCTAGGATATTGTTCACTGTATCAATTTGAAAAGGGCATACATTTAACTAAGTGATGTGACAGGGGGTCAGGGTCCTTAGTTTGTAACATCCTCAGCCTGTGCAAAAGGATGTGTGAGTGCTACACCACAGATGGTGTGAGTGCTACACCCACCCCATGTATGTACGTAGTAACCTGCATACAATAAAAGGCAAATGAGGAGGGAATGATTGTTGGTTTTGTGGAGCAGCTCCAATCTTTGCCTTTAGCTTGGGCGTCATCTCCTGGCTTCTGGCACACTTTGGTTTCTGCTGGGACTCTTCAGCCTTCTGACGTAGATTGTTCAGCATTCTGTTCAGATTAATTGGCTTTCTGATACTGGACTTGCACAGGACATTGCAGTAAGCACCAGCCCTTGGGCTGGACCCTTCAGCCTCCAGTGTGCAGTCGCCCTCTGCATGCTCCCTCATCGGACTTTGTGGCTGACCATTGTAAGCCAATCTTGTCATTTCTTATACATTTATATATATTGTGCTACATCTGTTTCTCTAGTGAACCCTGACTGTTACAAATAGTCAATGAGTCACAGATAAAATAAAGAAATTTCACAGTTCCTAGAATCAAACAATAATGCTTGTACAATATACCAGAACCTATAGGACAAAATGAAAGCTGCCCTAAGAGGAAAGTTCATAGTTGTGAATGCCACAACAGAAAAACAGAGTGAACCCAAACAAATACAGCAGTACCTTGGTTCATGAACTTAATTTATGTTATAATTTTGGGAAAGATGGCCATGTTTGTGGGGTGGGGGAAGATGGTGGTGGTTGTGTTTGTTACCTGATGTAGAGTTTGAGAATGAAAGCAAAATTCTGTTGAATGTTCTTTTGTTTGAGAATGTTTTTTTTTGCAAACAGAAGCATTCATGAACAGAGGTATTACTGCATTATAATGATAAACCTCAAGGTCCTAAAAAACAAGAAAAATCGAAATCCAAAGCTAGTTCAAGGAACGAAATTATAGACATTAGGCTAAAAATTTATGAAATTGAGACTAAAAAAAAAAAGAATTAATGACTCAAAAAGCTGATTCTTTGAAAAAAATAAAGTATATAAATCCTTAGCCAATCTTATGAGAAAAGGAGAGAAAAGCAAAAAATCAATGCAATCAGAATTGAAAAACTTGAATTCAAATTGACACTGCAAAAATCCAGAAGATTATTACCAGTTTCTTTGAAAGCCTGTAATCCATTAAATTGGAGAATTGAGAAGACATGGTAGATTGTGAGATTATGAATTACCACATCTGAACCAAAAAGATTTAAAAAAACCCTTGAATAATCCAATAACAGTCCATCAAATTCAAACAGCACTAAAAGAGACCTTGCCCAAAAGGAAATGTCTAGGACCTAATGCATTCAGCACTAAACTCTACAACTTCAGGGAAAAATCTAATGCCAATACTTCTCAATTATTTAATAACACTGACAAGGAATGAGTATGCCCAAAGTCACTCTCAGAAGTTAGCATTACACTCATTCCAAAAGCAGAAAAGGATTCAACTAAAAGAGAGAACTACAGGCCAGTTTCTTTAACAAACATTGACATAGAAATTCTCAACAAGACACTGGCAAACGGAATAAAATAAGTCATAAAAAAGATTACGCACCATTACCAAGTTGGCTTTAACTCAGGGATACAGAGATAGTTCAACATATTGAAATTGATAAATCTAATAAATCACATAAACCGAAGCAAGGATAAAAACTGCGTGATCATCTCAATAGATACAGAAAAAGACTTTGACAAAATCCAACATCCATTGATTATTAAAAAAAAAAACTCTGAAGAAAATAGGTACAGAAAGAGTTTACCTTAATTTGAGAAAAACAATTTACGACAAACCTACTTCCAACATCATATTAAATAGAGAAGCTAAACGCTTTCCCTATAAAATAAGAATGTCCACTATTAGCGTTCCTGTTGAACATGCCATTTAGCACATTAGCCAGAGCAATTAAGTAGGAAAATAAAAGGGATGTATATAAGAAAGAAGTCACATTAGCATTATATTTAGATGACATGACCCTCTACATAGAAGACCCAAAATACTCCACCAAATGACTAGAATTAATAACTAATTTCAGTAGTGTAGTAAGATAGACTTATATAATAAGATCATGAGTCCTAGTAAGGATTCACTCATTTTTCCTCAACATTGCTTTTGCATCCTCATAAGAAAAATACCATGTTAGTATTATCACATAAATGTTTTTTTATCTTGTAAAATTTGTGCAATGGCCTTAAAATTCTAAGAATCCACAACCATATTCTTAGACCACTATTAAATACATATCTAAACTATGACCCAGTACTTTCATTCCTAGGTTTCTCACAAAAGAAATCAAAGTGATGGCTAATCAAATATTTATGATACAAATTAACAACAATCTCATTCAGAATCTCTAACAATTAGATATAAATGAAATACCTATGAAGAGAAAAAAGGATGAGGAAATTGTGTATCTATAGAAATCATTGTCTATCTATAGAATGTGATATGACAAAAAGGTAAAAAAATGATAGATGTGATAACTACATATTTTTGCCCAAATTTTCACATTATGTAAGAGAGGCAAGACACAAATGAGTATGTGTTATTTGGCTCCATTTATACAAAATTCAAATAGAAGTAAAATTTGATCTAAAATCACAGAAACTATATACCTTTCATGGGAACAGCAAAGGCTAAAAGGGAAATTCTTTAGGTGGGAGGGTATAGGTGTAGATGACTTTCAAACTTATCAAATCAAATGCTTAAAATTTGAACTTCTTTTTAAGTATTAATAATAGATCAGTAAAACCATATATAATCTTTATTCATAAATGAAAAGTGAGTACAGGCTCTTGAGTTTTTAGGCTGTATGTGTCTTCAGTACCTGTAAAACTCAGAACTGGGAGAACAACTGGTTCTCAATGAATGCTTTATAAATGAAGAGATTCATGCAAAAATTAAAAGCATTTTAGATATGATGTGAAGAAAACTAGAATTTCCTAAGTATTGAATGTAATTTAATTACATCATAAATTTGTTTCTGTAAAAAGACATTATAAAAAGAAGTGTCAAAATTATTGAAGTGTTCATCTTACAAATTTAGAAATAAGGACAGCATTAAATCAATAGAGAGAAGGAATAAATGGAAGTTGGATACTAATGAAGAATATAATGTGTAAGATAATTCAAAAGTTGTTCACTTGAAAAAAATTAACAATATAAACCAACCTTTGGCAAGACTGAGAAGAGGGAAAATTAAAAATTATGAATGAAAACAAGGCATAACAACACTTAGAAATAGATGTCTGAAAGTAACAGAATATTATCAATATATACCAAAATTTTTGAAATTTAAATGAAATGCCTAGAAAAATAACTTACTGAGAATGAGTCAAGAAACAACCTCTTTCTTACTAACATTCTAAAAAACCAAGAGTAAGTACAGTTGATTTCACAGTTGATTATTAATAAAATTTCAGAGGATGGACCCAAATTTCACATGCATTATTCTAATAAAGAGAAAAGGAGATAAAGGTCAGAATGAGCCATACGCCAAATTTAGCAAATCACTGTAAGAAAGACAAATTACATGCCTATTTTGCTAATGAAGATAAATTTTCAAAGTTTTCTACAAAACAGCAAATTGAGCTCAACACTGTAATGTAATCAACAATAATAAAATTGAGTTGATCTCAATTATGTAACATTTTAATACTAGAAAATCCATAAACATCTTTTACAAAGTGAGCTTTCAAGAGGAAAAAGGTAATAATGATTATCCCCTATGATTCCAGAAAACAAAAGAATTTAACACTGATTGGAGCAAAACTACACAATTTCTTATTAACTAGAAACATGATCTTCCTTAACTTGGTGAATGGCATCTATCAAAAATGATTAAAGCAAATATCATCAGAACTGAGGAAAACTTTGAAGCATTCTCTGTGAAATCAGTAATGATACATAAGACGTGATTATTACTGTTATTCAACCACCATACTGGACTCCTAAGCATTATAACAAGAGCCCCCCAAAAAAGTGAAGAAATGGAAAGAAGGACATACAACTGGCATCATTTGCAGGCGATATGATTATTTACATAGACTCTTCTTCCAAATACATGAACAAATCATTAAAAGAGAAGAATGTAGTACAAGGCTTTCACAATGACTTCACTGATCTTGTGCTAGCCAGCTTAACCAATCAAAGGAAGCTCAGATTCTCTTGGAGTGAGGGAAACTAGTAGTTTCTTCCATATAAATGGTAGTTTCTGCAGCACTGTGTTCAGTTCACCACTTGGACCTGGACTTTCAGCTAAGACAATTAAATTATTCTACTTTACTTTCGCTGAGATTAACTGACATTTACTTTATTTCCTATTACCTAGGGATCTAAGTTATAAATACAGGTCAGACACCTTTTCAATGTAATAAATGACAGTTGTAATACATTATGCCATATTGCTCAGGTAAGTATTTCAGGTAGTGGGAAGGTATACAGTCATGGGAAGCCCTGACTAAAAGGCATTAGGTTGATTACAAGGGAATGGAAATACACTGATAATATATTTTGTCAACTTTGAGATATTTTCTTGTTCTTAAATTCTTATCCAACTCAAGTAGACGCATATGTGGGGACTTATTGTGACACAGGCTCCTTCCTGAGAACATAAAATGCTAATTTGTTGGTCATGTCAACAGATGACTGGATAATGCAGGGGCCATGTGGAGGCCCCATGAGGGCCATGATGTGCAAAGAAGAGGAGAGCATGGATCACATGCTCAGTGTAAACACCAGCCAAGACACCACTCAGCCCCGGAGAGATCCACGACCCAAGTCACCTGGGTTCTGTCACCTTTCCTGTTCTCAGTACTGGTTCTTCATGGAGTCCAACTCTATGGTCTGATTCTGTGGTCATTGATTCTGTGAGTCTGCCAGTTAGCAACACTGCCACTCTCCAGATGTGCTAAAAATTAAAGTTAGCCGTGCAGGTTTCTGTGGTCTATAACAATATAGCAAGGTCTAATATTGTATTACAGGGGTATTCTATGTGAAAAGAGCAGCTGTCAGGAACCTTGCCAGATGCTTTCGAAATGAGCAATATCTTGCAAGGAAGCATTTTGTGTCGGTTCCTAAGGGGCCCTGGACTTGGGCACCATCCAGGACTACACCTAATGGTCACTCAGAGCCATGGCAAAACACCCTACATCTCCTGCCATGTCAAATGCACTAGGTGTTATGCCATCTAAAAATAACTTTTTATTACAATAAGTCTTAGCATGAATATTTAAGATAAAACACCAGTCTTCAAAGGCATTCCTTGCTTGCTGGCAGGCTGCTTGCGGCTAAGTTTGAGCCTCTTGGGGTCCCCCCTGTACTCCTCTGCCCATAGGGGCCCCTCTGAAGAAAAGTTGGAGCAACACATGCATTACAATGCCAGTAATTAGAAAAGTACAAAATTCTTTCTATTTGCCAGTTTATATAATTTAATCTTTCAACCGCTTAACATTACACCCCTTTTTTTCTTAAAAACAAAACAAAATGAAGAATAAAATAGGGGCCAGGGATATACCTCAGTGGCAAAGCACCTGCCTGCCCCAGTATCAAAAGTAAAAAAATAATAATAATAAGATAAAATGGGAGCAGAGGACACACCAAGTATCACTAGGCCCACATTAGTTTCTTGACAACCTTGTTTATTAATTATTTACTGCCACCCTGCCTAGACACATTACAGGAACAAAAATACTTATATCAAAATAAGTCCTATGTTAGTGGGTTTAAACATTTTTTGGAGCAGATACTTAAAATGAGGTTATTTAACTTTATAGGTAAGCTTAATAATTATTTTAAAGTGAAAATGTTATTTAGAAGAGAGGTTAATTGCTTATGGTTTACAGATAAGGGTAATAGTGTAAGCAGATAAAATAAGATAAATTTATTTATTTACTGAGGCAGTGCTGGAGATTAAACCAAGGGTCTCATGCATGGTAGCCAAGCATTCGACCACTGGACTACATACCCAGCCTGAGTATGCTAAATCTTATACACACAGGACTAAGATACAGTATTGAGTAGTTAAAAACTAATAGAAATATTAATGTATATAATTTAAATCTTACTTCTAACAAAAATAAAAATAATGCATAAATATGTATTTTTTAGGAGTGGTTACTTAAGAGCATAAAACACACATAGCCAGTGGCTGGAAACATACGTCATCAATTTAACAGTAATTACCTCTGAGGGAATAAAAGGGGTCTAGCCGAAAGATCAGAGGCTGTATCAGCCTTCCATTTACGTTCATCTGCATGTAGGTAAGTTTTTCCCTTCTAAAAGGCAATTATTGTTCTACCACAGCATTTCCAAATTTGCTTTAGGCCATGAGGGATGAGGGAGGGGGGTTCATAGTGCCACTTAGGGCACTGAAAAACCACACAGTTACAAAAAAGAAATGCAATATTTGGTTGCTGTTTTAAATGATGAGATCTTTTAATGATTTGTTTTTCTAATTTCTACTAAAATTTTATTAACATAAAATGTGTTTATATTTTAATAATGTTTAAAAGATAACATTTGACCTAAGTTTTGAAGGATAAGAGCAATCCAACAAACTATAACATTGAGCTAAATTCAATAAACTCAAGTTAAAGAAATCATTTAACTCTCTCTAGAGCAATGGCTGTTTTCAAGCTCTGGCTTAACTGTCTATAAAAAGACCACCAAGATACTTAGTTGTCTCTTTATTACCATTGCTTCCACCATTGACTGACACAGTAATTTCAAGTATGCTTTATGTTTGGTTCTGGGTTTACTTTCTGTTGGCACTGACACCAAACAAAAGAACTTGAATTTTCCCTCATCTGTGACTTTTAACTTGTGGTTGTGTGACAGTTAATAATGTCTAAACAAACACTAAAACACTCTAGCAGAGTTTTCCTTAAAGGGATTTCAGAATGCGGTTACACAACTGGCAAACTGGTGAATCTTTATCTTAGTTTTCTTTTTATTCCCACAACAAACTGAATTGGAATGCTGTGAGGCTGGTCCAGGGTTTCACAGTTCACGAGCTGTCGGTAAGAGTCAGATATCAATTCCCAGACCAGAATGTTCTTCCTGTGTTGCTCTGTCTCTGACATTACTCTGATAAGCCAAGTTAGTTGGAGTTTTAAATGTTGAATTTTGACATGGTGAAGTTGAAGGCTCATTAATTCTTTAAGCAATCTTTGTGAGCTTTGCAGCTTTTCCATATGGATCACCAGAAGAAACACCATCACTCTCCTTTACTTTGTACAAGAAGTAAGGTTTCATTTTATAAAAACACCTCACTCTCTTTGGGAAATATCAGTGGTAACAGAGGTAGTTTGCAGTGTTTCTTTATAAATTATGGCTGACTTCACAGTAAATAGAAGAAAAAAAAGAGGAAATCAAAATTGACAGTGTTGATTTTCGTGGGCATAGAACGATACCCAAGCAGGAAAATGAATCAAAGTTTCAATGCTCCTTATCATTACAACATGCTGGAAGAACCCAGGGAAGACACAGCACACCAAACAATTCTTTCACTTACCCTTCACTGTAAAAATCTATGAGCATGTAATTAAAAAGCTGTATGGCCACTTTGCCAGGGAATTTTCCTTACTACCTGTACAGTCATATTTTTTCAAAGATCTATTTCAGTATACATTTCCATTTTTAAAATAATACTGATTGTTTTGGGTTTTCTTAGATTAAAAGGGTAATGATATACTGTTGGAAGATTTTGGAAAAATACAGAATAAAAATTTATATGCATGGTTGATTATGTTCTTTGTAGGTACCAGGGACTGAGCTAATTCACATGCACTGTTTACTTTGTTTTTTACAATAATGGAAGGAAGTCGTTATTTTATTGACTTCTTTACAACTGCCTCACTAGGACTTGCACAGGAAAAGAACTCATCTAGAGCTAGACATTTGGTAACCAGAGATAGTAATACTTACATTAGTGTTTTCTGATAGCAGGTCCAAAGTTTTTTGCCTTCTATTATCTGCCTAGGAACTTGTGAGTCTCTGGCCTGTCTATGCCTCTTTCCATCCATTGTGACTTTACCCTTCTCTCAACCAGTCATAAATGTCAATCTTGGAATTTTATTTTTCACTTCACATACCTGTCATTCGTACTTGTGTTCTGTATTTCAACTTTCATCCAGAGCTCTTTTCTATATTCCAAGGCTATAGCAAAGACATCTCTGAATCTTCAGTTCACTGTCTCGAGGTTACCCAAGAACTCAACTGGCCTCAAATCCTTCCTTCAAACTCAGCCTATTTCTGGGTGTAAGCAGCAACTACACAAGCTGGGAAACTTGGGATGAGCTTCCACGCCAGCCTGGCATTCCCATCCACCTCCAAATATCATGTCCATACAAAGTCCTTTCGAGCATGGCTTCTTTATCCACTTGCTAACCCTTTAGTCTAACCCATCCTCATTCCTTGCCCAAGGACTTCCATCGCTTCCTGACTGACCTCCCAGTATTCCAACTCCTGCTCCCCACAGTCCACAGAGTCATCTTTTCATATCCTAGTGGCTTGCTATGATTATAAGATGAAGTCCTAAACTTCACGTTCTCCTATGGAGCCCAGCACAAACAGGCCTGATGTGCGTTTTGAGGTTACAGTGGTATTTCTGTCCTCTTGCTTTTTGTATCACAGTAAATAGCTTTTTAATTTCTAGAAGCTGCAAATCCTTTTGGCCACAGAAACTTAGTAAATTCTCTCCCCTCTACCAAACACGGTAACATTTTGTCTATTTTTCTGTCTGTCTCTCTCTCTGTCTTCTTCTGTCTCTGTTCTTTCTGTTCTTCTCTATTTCTTTTATTCTCATGCTCCCCCTCTTTCAAATATACGTACACAGTGTGCACACTGCACATTGTGTTCTGTTTAATTCTTACCCTTAAAACCGAACTTCCCAACGAGGCTCTTTTTCAACATCTACACCCCATCAGGGTTCTGCAGACTCATTTGTTATTTACTCTTCAAGAAAAATGCTTCATTCCTTCAGGACACTCTTAGTGCACAGGCAGTTTCATTTGTGTGGCTATGGATTTAATATCCATTTCCTGCAGGAAACAGCAGTTCAGCCATCCGGTCTATTGCCTTTTTACACAGTGCTAGGTGCTCACTATGTGTGAATGAATGAATCATTGCATTTTAAGAAGACCAAATGTCAGAGTGAGGTCGAAGGCACAGCACTAAAAATGAACAGATTAACCTCCTCCAAAACTGTGATTTTCAATAGGTCGGCTGCCTCTGTGTATTTTTATTGGATTGATGAGCATTATATTCTGTCACGTTGTGTATGTGAGAAGCCTAACCATCATTTCAACTCGCAGCTGATCTTCCTGCATTGTCTCCCACATATATCATGGATGCTTTCCCTTCCCTGGCATGACTACAATCCTCTGGTCTTAGCCACTACTACTCTGGCTCAGAAAAACACAGTAACTTTTCAGATGGTTTCTTACTTTCCCCCTGGTTCTCCAAAAATCATTTCTTTACTGAGAACCATCATGATTATTGAAAATGAATAAATCAATTCAATTCCCTATTTAAAATTCTTTACTATATTGAAAACTCTCTTTCAACATCATTTTTTTCTATCATCTTACCATTTTATTTCTCTATCACCACATGGAATTGTTTCTTTCCTTTCCAGCTCAAAAAGAACATAAACTCCTGATGGGAAGGTACCAGCTACATGTACCTAATATGCCAGTCACACAGTAGGTATCAAAAAAACTGTTAAATTATTGAAAGAACACTGGGTGTTATCCATATTGCTAAATTCTCTTTATGGAAAAATTTTAAGAGCTTGCTTATTGAGTCAAGTCAGCATTCCCTTTATCCTGAGTACCATCATAAGGTTCAAAAACAGGAGGACCTCCAGAGGTGCAGAAGTGTCTTCTAAGGATTAGGTTCCCACAGAATATTCATATCTTGACTAAAATCTACTTAACAATTCATGACTTTCAGAATTCATATGAAAAGAGCTGATGTGGTCCTCTAATTTGTTATGCTTTCCAATCCTAAGGCAAAGTGTGGCTAACAGGGCAACAGGGTAATAATCTTCATTATCTCGTCCTCTTTACAAAATTGCTCACGAAGTGCTGCAAATGAAAAGGGGCCCAGCGGTGCCTCAGGATGGCCAGGCTAAGTGGTGCTCTTTTTGTTTATGCTAATTAAGTAGGATGCAGACTGGTTACTTAGCAATATCCTTCATTGAGATGCTCAGTGCTGGGAGCTTAATTACATGTTTTATGCCTAAAGTGGTCATTATTAAGAAGTGAGCAGGCAATATTCATAGATTGGATGCTGTCCTCTGTGTTGCTGGGTCTGACAAAACTAAACTCCTAGAATATGTACATCCATTTATGGACAAATGTGCTGAATTACACAGCTGTATCTCACTACTTGTCAGCTTGCTGAGCACAAAAAAAGGAAATCACTCTTTAGGTAAATTTGTTTTAAGGCATATTTAAATACAGCAAGTTTTGTTTATAATTTGGGGAATTTTCTCCCTGCTGTAGCATGTTCCCAGTTTGTATGAAGCACTTTTTACACTTGTCTTCAACTGGTGTGAATAAGAACTCTTAAATCAATCTGTTCAGCATATGTGAAAGAACAATTCCATTAAAAATCGAATTTCTCACGGGCTGTAATGGAACGCATCAATATTGTGTGTTAGGAAAAAAAAAACTCTATGACCTTAGTTTTTTTTCCAAACAGAAAACAATCGATTTTTTTCAATAAAGTTTTACTGTTTTAAGAGTTCTTTCCCTTCTCACACATCAGTCTCCTGCCACTATCTGTGCAGCAGAGATGAAAATGTGCTGATTTTATGTAACTGTAACTGACTGGAGAGCTCTCCACGGAAGCAGAGCAAATGAATGTAAACAACATAAAATATTTAGATCATAGAAACATTACAAGCAATCGCAGTGATGGCGTGAATTATGCTTAGTGGACAGAGGGTCTGTGGAACAGTAGTGTGCGCTGGTGGTCCTCCAACACACTTACAGACCAGAGACAGCCCTGGCTGAAAACAAAAAGCTAGAAACACAGCCTCATGTCCATTTTGTCACTCATTAATGAATCCTCTAAATATTTAGCCTTGAAAACACAGAGAAACTCTTTGCTTGCAAGTCCTGGGAAAACACAGGAAAGGGTTGGCATGTTATCTCTCCAGGGAGACTGGCTGACAGGTGCAAATCGCCAGTGGGTAGGGTCGGCAGGCTAGTTAGTGAGCTCATCATCTTCTCGCTGGTGTTTGTTTCACACCGTTCCCACTAGCATCTTTGCACCAATCCTAAGGCATGTTACCTTTGCAGTAAATTTTCCTTCTGAATGACACCTCAGGGTAACCAAACAGTTGTTCAGGAAAGTGATCTTTTAGAGAAAATTTTCAACTAACAAGCGAGGAAAGATACATTTCTATATCATCAGTGTGCATTCCTTGTTGAACTAATGGGTCCAGGTAATAATAATTAGTGGTTATCAAAGCATGAAGTGGAAAACATGGGGGATTTTATAACATATAGGAAGTACTGATAACAGGAAATCCCCACTGATGAATCTTAACAAAAAGAGGAAAACTAGACACATGCGAACCCTAGTATAAAGCAGGAAGAAATACACAGATCACCCTCCAGATAAGCCCCAAACTAGATCAAGTTCCTAGTTTAAACACCAGTTCACAGCAAATACAGAGAATAAACAATCACATTAAACAACTCTAGGTAGATACCACCAACACTTCATCTTAGCCAAAAGGCCGAGAAGTAATGAATGCCACCAACAGAATTGTGCTATGTGAAGAAATTAAAGGACTACAAATAACTTGACAAAAAAAAGGAGAAAAACATGAAGAGTAAACCTACAAATTAAATAACAAAGATCTAAGCAATGTACTTACTAAAGATAATATGTGTTTCTTTGGAAATTATTTGGAAAAAATCAACTATGAAAATGAAATACAAACACTATTTGAAAGTACTGAAAGATTACTGCTTTGTTATTTAATGTGTGACAGTATTGGCTTTATAGTCACTCCTGAAAACTACATGAGATATTACTATACAGATGTTTCCTGATGTTACAATGCCTATAATTTCTTGCAAGTAATGCCCTCAAAAGTAAAAAGGAGGTTGAGATGAAATGAAACAAGACTGGCCATTTGCTGATAACTGCTGGATCTGGGTTATGAGTGTCCACTATACTACTTGCTATGTTTATGACTTAAACTTTTCACAACAGTTTAAGATAAACTGTCATTATGATTAAATCTAAT
Organism: Dolichotis patagonum; assembly: GCA_004027295.1. NCBI lineage: Eukaryota > Metazoa > Chordata > Mammalia > Rodentia > Caviidae > Dolichotis > Dolichotis patagonum. The sequence goes on along the minus strand of PVJX010000556.1, from coordinate 17,389 downwards.
TACATTACAGATTTGTAATCATACTGCAACAATTTTTTCTACGATAATTTTTTTAACCATTAATAACTAAGAATAGAGATGTTCAAATTCCCTTGATTCAGGTTTTAAATTTTCATTTATTTTTAAATATTTACTACAAATTGAAACAATCTCAGACTCACAGAAGCACTGCCAATGAGGCCAGCATCTTGTCATTTGGAGCACTGAACCATTTAGGAGTGAATTTGCCAGCAACATTTCCTATTACCGTATTATGCTTCTGTGTTTATTTCTTATAAATATTCTATTACAAAAGAACATTCTGTGATATTACACAGATCCAACAAAGTCAGAAACAGATACATTGGTAACATCTATCCTTTAGACTCCATTCTTGTTTTGCCAACTATCCTAAAATATTTTGTCTAGTAGCAAAGGAATCTTGTTACCATGTATATTTAGTTTTCAATCTGAAAGTTTTTTCAATTTATTTCTTGACTTTGAGGATCTTGACACTTCTGAATTCAATTTATGTTTGTGTGATACTCTATCTGGACCAGTTTGAGGTGTACAACTTTGAAAGGACCGTCACTGAAGTGATGCTAGGCTATTCTTACTGTATCCAACCAGGTGACACACAATTTGAATTCATTCCATTGTTATAGATGATCAGTTTTCTAAGTAAAAGTAACTTCTATAAGGCATCCCTCCTGCAGAGCAACTCTTCAAAATTAGTATATTTTTAGAGGATGAACTATGAAGCAATATAAAAGTATGTTAGCAACTGACCTTTAAATTGGATAAATCACATATAGTGCATCATGGCTTAATTTTAAAAAATTTTATCACTAGACTATAACACATTGCTTCCATTTATTTTACTGTTATCAGTGTATTAGATTTGCTTGGGGCAAGTTTAGTTGCACTGGCATCTGAGTCTTTCTGGTATTTCATTATTATATGAATCCTTGCTTTACACCCAGACAAGATGCTTCAAGCTCTCTACTCTCTTTGCACTAGACTGAAATCAGCTATTCACCAGGGACTTCTATTTCTTCTAGCAAATGAGATAGTAATACTGTGGTTTGTGAACATTTCTGTTCATGAAAAATTCTGTTTGCAAACAGAACCGTTTAGCAAAAATTTCGCTTCCACTCATGGACTCTGCAATGGATGATGAACATGACCAAAGCCTTCTTCCCCAGAATGGTGGAAAAAATTAAGGTCTTGAACCAAGGTACCACTGTAGCACATAAAAGCTAGACAGTGTTCTATGTGTGCTACATCCCATTTATCACATCATTTTTACTTCCAATACAGTGAGTACCATGGGATTAATTTTAGATTTCTCTTTTTCCATACTTTTGATACCTATCTACAACACTAAAAACACACATCTAAGGCCCTCTGCAAGAATGCCCTTCTTACCTTGCTCACCACAAAGGCCACCACTTTTGGGGGGACACACTGCCATCCTTGATATTGTGGCTACTCTCATGGGCCACTCCTCTTGTTTCTTGACATCTGGCACCGTGTTCAGACTCACTCCGCCTCGATCCAATACGAAATCCTTTCTCTTCCTCTGTGCCTTTAACACTGCATGCTGGGCACCTTGTGTAGGAAGCTTTCTCCACACTTTAATACTTGCTTAATTCAGACCCCTGCACTGGGCAGCCCTCCTGCATGAACATTCTCTACAACTCACTTAGCTTTCCATTTGTTTTTAAATGCTTATTTTGAGATAATTGTATAGTTCTATGCACAGGTGTAAAACTAATTCAGGTGTAACTAATATCCTTTGCACTCTTTACCTAATTTCTCCTCAAAGAAATACCTTTTAAAACTGTAGAATAAGATCAAAAACCAGGAGAATGACATGCATATGCTGGGAACAATCTTACTCAGATTTTCTGTATCTTGTAGGTACTCATGTTCATGTTCACTTCGAGGTAACTAATTTTATTAATAATCAATATACGGAACAGTCCCCTTGCCACAGGAATGCCTCATACCTTTTATAGTCACACACATCTTCCTCCTGAGCTTCTACCTGCTCAAACACTGGCGACTACTCACCTGTCCTTTGTTTCCATGAATGTGTTATTCAAAGAATGCTACATGAGGAAAAGGAAAAAGTAAGCGCCTTTTTGGTAGCAGATCTTTAAACTTTGCCTCCACCCTTGGAAATCCATCTAAGTTGTTCATTTTCTCAGAGAATCATTACTTTTTGCTGTTCTGTTGTAGTTAGCAGGAGAGCTGAATCACAGTGTGTTTAAACATTCACCCACTGAAGCTCATCTAGGTTTTGATCAGTGTGAATAAAGCTGTTATTCATATTTATTCATAGGGCTCTTGTACATAGATTGCTTGACTTTTAATACTGTACACTAGTCTTCCTTATAGAAACCTTCCCCAAAACAGTTTGAGGGGTAAACACATTCTGGGCCGCCCCGCTCCACAGCTCCTACCTACCGATCCCAAGTACAGATGGATTCCTTGCTCTGTTCCACCTACTGAATTTTGGGGCAAAATACTGCAACTAGAGAATACAAAGGGCTTCAGTGACTACAAACACTTCCCATGTGAAAAGCCCTATTTCCATTTTTTTCTTTGATTATATCTTAAAATATCCTGTTTCCCTTCCTACCATCCTACTTCCATCTTGTTTCCCTTTGCATTTGAAAAAGATCTCTCCACTTCTATGTCAATCACAACTTTCTCCTTTAGACATTTCTCTAAAATATACTTTTTTGGGCTAGGGCTTTAGCTCTAGTGTCTGCTTGGCAAGCGCAAGGTCCTGACTTTGATTCCTGGTACAAAACTTTTCTAAAAATTGCTATTATAGTAACAATAGGCATGTGTATATGCGTAACTTTTTCTCATAATACAAAGAAAAGTCCACCATATATTTCCAACCTTTGTACTAAATTGTACTTGTTTAGCTCAAGAATCATTTGATGAGAAGGTAAGGTAAAATAGAATGGTTTTTTGCAATTTTTGTCTTTCTCTTTGGCTTTCCCAACCATACCTAATTATAAATTTGTTATTTAATATATGTACACATTACTAATCAACTTTAACAATATATTTATGTTAATCAAAGACCTTAAAACTTATACAATTATGTTTAGTCAGGGGATAGACTGTTTTATGTTTTAACTTAAATTATCTGTAAAAGAGAGAAGAAAAGAGCTATCTCTTTCATTAAGAAATGGAGTCAATTTACAATCATCATAATAGCTCAGTCTTTGACAAACCCTTGAGCTGCAGTTTTCCTTAGCAAAGACAAAGCTTGGTTCTTGGAAACACACAAAAGTCCCCAGACCCATATTGCTCTAGACATATTTCCTTTCTGCCCCGTTGGTCAGTAGCTTGTTGAAGTGATAAGTAAGAGCAAAGACCAAAACACATTGTTTAAAAATGTAGCACTATGTTTTTAGCTTCCTCATTTCCTTTTTCCTTGCTCTAATATAAATTATACAAGAGTCACATGACACAATGCTATTGATTTTCTGCCTCAGAACAAAACTTTATACTAACTGTAATTATAAAGCCCAGGTCAGACAGGCCATGGGCAAATCTTATTTGCAATAATAGACATACATTATTTATCCAAACGGCACCCTCAGTCACTGCTCTCCTTAAAACAGTTTTCTCTTCTTTATGTAAATCCCACACTGCCGCAAGAGTTAGAGAGAGGAACACTGACACATTGCCAGGTTCCTGACTTGAATTTTTAGTAATTTTCATTGGTATTATAAAAAAAAGTCTCAGGAACCATAATCTCTTTCTCAGAAATTAATTATACACTGGTAGAATACTCTCATCTTCTCTTTTATCATTTAGGAGTCTCTATTCTACTTAAGGAAGAAACCAGTTAAAGGTCTTCTGTCAAGTATGGCTTGACCTAAAGATTCATGTGAGAACCCTACCTGGATGCTAAATCTCCTGGATCTGTGACCCCCATACTGATGTTACACTCAGATTCCATGTGATAACGTTATGTCTGCCAGCATTATGTGCCTAGATCAAAAACTAACAGAGAACTGAACTATTTTAAATTTTCTACGGAGAGTCTAGAGTTGTCTCTGGTTAACTATATTCCATGTATTAGTCAATTTCTAACAAGGAGACCAAAATACAGACATTAACTTCATGGACTAAGTGTGTATCGGGGATTCATTTCCAAAGTAAATCCTATTGTCACTTGCAGCTATACCATTGTTATTGTTGTCTGATCTCTGTGGGACACCCCTAGATTGTAAGGGACCTTCTTGGAGACCCCGCAGAGGAACCCTATTGGTGGAGTCTCCCATCTATGCTTCTGTTTTGATATAGAACATTTATTTAAACTTCTGGGTTACAGTTAAATATATAAAATAACAATAAAAAATTTGAGCTAAGAAAATAAGACAAGGCACAAATTAGAAGAAATTATTTACCAAACATGTATTTCATAGAGGACTGCTAGCCAACATATATAAAGAACCTTTAAAACCTACCAATAACAAAACATATAATCCAAAAAAAAAAATCAGAAAAATGTGAAAGATATTTTTACCAAAGAAAGGACACACATGGATAGCAAAAATCATAAAAAATTCATAGAAAACATATACTATATGTTTTAAGGGAATTACAAATTGAAATAATGAAATAATAACTGCATGCCTTTAAGAGTGGTTAAAATCCACAACACTGGCAACACCAAATGCTGACAAGGACACAGAGCAACAGGACTAATATCCATTGTAAAATAATTGCCTTTCCCTGCATAAAGTCGGGAATGTACCTCTGTATTTTACACAGGTGAGAATGCAAAATGCCACATCCATTGCTGGTGGGAATACAAAATGCTATGGAAGAAAGTTCAGCAGCTTCCAAAATTGGTGGGGACACATTTGTCTCTTGAAACTTGAACATATACATCTAATCACCCTTAAAACAGGGCGACTGCGTTGTCATTCGACCACATCAAAGCATGACATGTTTCTTTTAAGTTGCACACATAAAAGTTGATACTTCCTCCCCACTCAGTTCCCTGTATCTGTCAGTGTTCTACTGCCTAACGATGACTGAATACCCAGAGGTCCCTTTAAACACTCTCTCAGCTTTATAATCCCTTCCTTAGTACTAAATGCCCTAGTTTTCAGGCCCTGCTTTTTTCTTCAACCTTTTTCTTCAACAGATGTAGTGGGAGAAAGTGGAATAGTTCACAGCATGTACACACACACACACACCCGCAGTTAGAGCATTCCTATTATGATACTTAATTACTGGAAGTGACGGGAGCTTTCAAATATAACATTTATTACTCCATTTTATTATGCTTTACTTCAAAGATATTGTACAAATAATTGCCTTTCCCTGGATAAAGTCTGGAATGTATCTCTGTATTTTACATAAGCAATAGATACAACCTACATTTATTTTACTTATGTAGTATTTTTCTACTTAGTGGTGAATTTTATCCAGTCTGTATTACAATGGCAAAACAAATTGTAATTTAGCTAGCCTTTTCTGGGATATATATATATATATATATATATATATATTTCACCCAGCAAACAGAAACGCTCCTTCCAGCCAATCCCCAGCCAGCTCTCAGCTCTTCATTTTCAACTACCATATACTGGAAAGGAGTTGAAAGACATACGTTTTGTGAATATAAAAATAAAATTGCTATATTATTGTCTCTAACCTTCTCTGATAGGATAATCTTTATTTTTTAATGGAATGGAAAACACTGGAGAGCTACAGAAATGTACAGGAAAAACTCTAGACAATATTACTCCATAAATATACGTAGGATAAATTGTGAACAAGACCGAAACCTAATTCCACAACTGCCTGAAATAAATGTGATACATTTATTATAGGATAATTCCAAAGCATAATTCAACAACTGCCTGAAATAAATGTGATGCATTTATTATAGGAGATAGTAATAGACATGCTAATATACTCAGAGAGGTCTACAGTTCCAATAAGATTTTATGGTCTGCCAAATCATTTCAGGTTAGGATATGTAGAGTCCTAATGATGCATATTGCATATATCTTTCACAACGCAGCACCTATAGTTTAAGGAAGCATATCCTATTATATTTATTGCCTCAGGGAGGCATAGTTAAGTGAGTCAAATCAGTAGAAAGACAGAATGTGAGGCTCATAGCGGTATTATGGTTTTTTGGTCTTTTGATGGGCTAAGAGGGAGAGAACAAGGACCTCTGGGTAAGAATATAGATAGTTATGTTTTGCCTAAACCATAAGCAGCTGTTCAATGATTAAAATTATCTGAGAATAAGCCTAGTTTTAGAACCAAGTATTAGATGTATTCAGACAAAACATATTTAAATAGGAACACTAAAGGATTTTTCTCAGCAAATGGTCTAAACTATGGACTGTTTAAAAACCATAAACATTTAAATTACTTGCAGCAAAGCTTAAGAGTGTTAAGCTGAGACCTACAGAAGACATAAAAGAAATGTAGGCATCTGCAATCGCTTGAGGTCATAAATGAAATATAGCTATCTACAACTACTTTTAGATGTTGACAATATTGGCTCTTGAATCACTTAAATTAGAAATCTATCTTTATTAAGACCAGGGGACTTATTTTTTAAGTCCTACAATCTCATGCTTTAATGGCCACCAATTTGCCTCTAAGGATCAATCCTAAAATTATAGCTCAAGCTCTCTTGTCTAATTAATGCATATCAGGTAAAGACAGGTTACCTCACACAGGTAGTAGGAGCCACGTGAAATGAAACGAGAGGAGGAAAAGAACAATGTTCTAACCTCGCGACTGAAATATCTATTCGGCATACAAGTGCTGTTCTTGCTTCAGAGAAGTAAGACTATAGTTAGGGTAGCAATGGTACCAAACTTACTTACATCAGCATATCAATTTACAATTTAATTCCATAACCTGTGAATTCAGTGTCTCACTGTTTGTTTATATGATCACTATGACATGAATTAGTCATCCTGAATCCATGAATCTGTAAGGTTATCTAGAGTCCCCTTAGGTTCATTTATATTAATAGTTTATCAGGATACCCCTTTGGATAAGACATATAAGAACTTTCCTAGGAAAGGAATCAGACTACTTTATTTATGCTAATTTGGAGCATCTGTATCCATACACTACATTTTTATCCTCAGGTGCCATAGTGGCATCTGAGCCCAAACCAAACTTCTCACCCTCCTTTCATTAATTTTTCTATGCCTCCCCTTTAGAAACAATTTCCCTTGTAGCTTTCTATCTATTTCATTGTCTGTCATCAAAGATGAGAAGCAAATACACTTCTGTGAAACTTCACGTATCCAAGTATTTTGCATAATCATTAAGAGTACTGATAATACAGGTCATAATCAGTAAGTCTTTTGATTTTATAAAATTCATTCACATGACCACTAGGCATGTAGTATGTTTCTGATGTGTTCAACATTGTGCAAGGCACTGAATAAAAAACAAGCTAATGTTATTTAACCATCAAGAAGAACGAAATCATGTCATTTGCAGGAAAATGCATGGGATGCGGGAGCATTTTGCTAAGTGAAAAAAGTTAAATTCAAAAAGTTAAATACATCATGTTTTTTCTTATATAAGACATCTAAACTGTAACTAAATAAATCAATAAAATAGAGGAGATAGGACAGTAAACTAAAAGGTAAACTGGTGGATATGAAGAATAGAGTTGGTGGGAAGAGAAAGGAAAGCCAAGGAGGGGGAGGGACCAGAGTTGGGGGGGAGGGATGGAAAAGCCAAGGAGGGTAAAGAAACTGACAAGGATCAAGATAATGTACCTTGCTAGGGATTTAGCTCGGTGGCATAAGCGCCTGTTTGCAAGTGTGAGGTTGTGAGTTTGATCCTGGGTACCAAAAAAAAAAGTGTATGTTATGTGCATTCACTGACACTCCAAATTGAGCATCACTCTTCTTACAAATATGCACAAAGAGAAAAGCTAACAAAATTGATTGTCATTTTTAATGCTTGTGTGAAAAATGATTTCAAACAAATTGCTTACCTACTGATAGTTTTTCATTCTTTTTCTTATAAAAGTAGAAATCATGCAACCATGTAAATCCTCATGTGGCATAAAAGTTGCAATTCTTTTTCAAAAGTGGGGCAAACTCTTGAGAAAAAAAATTAGTATTGTCTTGTTTCCAAGTTCTCTCCAAGTATCTGTGCTTTTTGCCTGTTTTTGAATATAAATTAAAAGTTCCCATCTGCCAGTTTTAGTAACTATGCGAGCAAATATTTATATTTCCTCCCTTTAATTCAGTAACGACATTAAAATACTATTAATAGAAACAAAATCAAGTTGTAGTTTTGCAACTGTAGGCAAAGTGTATCTTCTCTTAACAAACTGTATATTCTGATCTGGTCACAAAACCACACACTTAAGGATGCTAAGGAAGGGGTCCTGAAGACAAAATTGTGGGAGACATGGAAAACAATTTTATAGTTCTGCATATTCTTCCACTTCAAATTCCTAAATGGAAATATGTATTGTTTAACATTATACTAAGATAAATGACTATAGTTCTAATAACAATAAAATAATAATCAGTCTTTTAAATGAATGGTACTCATAACTTTTGCTTGACTGGCTTCAGATGTTTGGCAAACCCTCTATTAATCTTCACTGTGTACTAATTATTTTTATGTATATTAAGAAACCAATACTTGAAGGTTGTGTGAAAGCTAGTTTTCTTCTAACAAGGAGAATTTTCAGTCAAGAAGTAAGTCTTATAATGATAGTAAAGTTCATCTAACTTTGAACATACAACACCCAGGGAAAAAAGGGAAATTTTCAAACTGAAGGACATTTTGATATCTGGGTAGGTATGGATTTCTATTGCTTGAACAGAGTTAGATTAGAGGTTTAATACAGGGCTGTTGGTGACAAAGATATTTGCATTCCTATTTTATAAGTGATAATATAAGCTAAAATAAGGTTAAGTGACTTGCCCCCAATAAATGAAAAAAATAATGTAGATCCAAAAGTTGTAATAGATATAGTAAAAAGGAAAGAAACTGCTCAAAGGGAAATTATATTGTTTGATCAATCTGGTTACCTGAGCAATTACTGTGAACCTAACAATATGCAATATGACAACCACTGTTAAATTCCTATCATCTAGTTTTTAAAACACAGATAGCTCTTATTGTCTGTTGTCATTTTGCTTTTGTTGTTTTTGCTTTTTGACTATTTGCTTCTTGAGTTTTCTGAGTTTTTTCTTTAAAAAAATATTATCCATAGTGTCTATTTTTTGTAAAATATTCCTATTCAAATTTCTTAAGACTCTAAATGGAAGATTTTGTCTATTATATATTGTATAGTAGATACAAATTTTTTTCTCATATTTTGGAGGAAAGAGAATCAACTAAACTCATGTCCTATAAATAGTTTTTAATCAAAAGATCCATGCTTGAAATAAAGGCTAAAGATTTTAATTAAATCAGATGTTTCATTTTGTCTTGATTTTGAAATATAACTCATTAAGAGAGATCAAATTGGCATAATTTGACAAATACCTGTGGTCATTTTTGTTTCTGTTTAGTTTTCCTTGATAACAACCTTTACCCCATAACTCTTGCTTCAGCCAATTTTAGTTGGACCAGTTATAGCAAGACCTGCTACTTCTTATAAAACTGCTATTTTATAAAATTATACTATAGCCAATTGGAGCTAAAATTAATCTGGAGATCTCAGAGTTTAGATGATGATGATAATGATGATGATGTGGAGGAGAAGGAGGAGGAAAAGGAGGAGCAGAATGAAGAAAAGGAGGATGCACTACAAAAACAAGGCCATTTAAGTTTTCTTTGCAGGGCTTGCTTGTTTTTTGACTCAAGCTTCTTCCCTCTTTGTGGGGGCCACTTGTCCTTATGCTTTGTCCATTTCAAAGCTACTGAAGGAGTGAAGGTCTTGCCTCTGTGGTAGGTCATGATCAGAAAGTTAATCATGAGTTGAGCTCCAAATGCTTAAGAGAATGGCTTGTTGGCAGATGAGATTAGAATTGAATCCTGGTTCTAGCATTTGTTGGCAGTGTAACTCTAGTCAAGGGTTTTATCTCCCTAAACCTTAATGTCGCCATCTACAAACTGGGAACAAAAATTGTACCCATGAGGAACTAAAAAAAATGATGCATGTAAAAAAAATCTTAGCACATGCCTTTTATATAGCAAGTGACCAATCAATAAATGAGAAATATTGTTACACTAAAAAATCCATGATTCCATTGTGTTGACATTTGTTACAGAACTAAGCAGAAGTGAAACAAGATGTAGATCCTAATTGGATTCCATCATTTAGAGGCCAATTTTAATTTCTGCTTTCATTGGATGGATGCTGAATCACATATGTTGATTTATTTAGAAAAATGTGCCCCACTGTGATCACTGTTCCATGTGTGTTTGTCCTTGGACAGAAAGCAATTGTCAAACAATCTATAGCCTGCTGTTTTGTTGTCACCTCAGCCACAAAGCCAGAATGCCATTTAGATCCACCTTCTGCATTCAATCTGTCACCACATCCTGGTGTTTATTCTTCCACTGCACCTCTAATAACAGCTCTATGCTCTCCAGTCTGTAAATAGAGCACTCTAGCCCTTGGCGTTGTAAACTCAAGCTAAATCCAATCGATTTCCACTCAGTTACTTCGTTTGCACCATTTCCATAAGAAATCACCAGATTTTATGTCTTGCCCAGAAACCTGAAACTTAGCCCTGAGGAATTCTAAACCCAGCCTATGAGCAATAGAAAACCTGGACTCACTTCCCACAGCAGTCTCATTGTATGTTGGTTGCCCATGTTCCAGGAGTTACTGTAACTCACTTTGCTGACTTCACAGCAGGTTTCTTTATCTGAAGAGGAGATACCACATCCACAATTCCACATCGACGATCTCTCATAGGATCTCCTTTCTAGACATGCCTATCATTCTCACTAAAATCAACATCAACGGGATGAAAATACATTTCTTCAGGAATAATTTACCTTATAAGCTCTGAGTTTTCACAATGCTACATACTTGATGCTAGCATTTTCAATTTACAAACCCAAATTTCTCATTTCCTATGAACTGTGTGTAGTCTTTCTCTTTTATCTGATGAACTAAGATAGAAAAAAGGAACCCACTGCCAATTACCCACTCTTTATATTTTTCAAAATATAAGGATTACTCCCCTATTTTTCATCAGTGTTTTATTATTTTTGCAGCTAGAGAAGTGAATTTTTATAGTATTTTAGGGAATGGTGTTAATGGACAGAATTGACCAGTGAGGCACATTTTAATCACCAAAAAAAGATGTTACAATTTGAATATGTCTTCCAAAGTTCTTATGTTGGAAACTTATTCCCAACAGTACTAAGAAGTAATTAGAACCAAATTCTGCCCTCAAGAATGGATTGATGCCATTCTCATAGGAGTGGGTTTCTTTTTTCTTTTTTTAGTTTCTTTTTCATTGTATGTTTGTGATACATAATAATTGCACTCATCTTAGTTATTGGTATATATACGCAACATATCTGGATCATTTTCAGCTCTACTTCTCTTCCCTGCCTTCCTGTCTCCAAATCCCCTTCCCTCTCTGCAGTCTTTTGGGGTAGGCTCCTAACAGTCTATTAAAGTGGTGTCCTTTGCCCCCCGTCTCATCCTGTGCCCTTCCGATTGACTATTGCACAGCTGCCTTTTCTGTCTCGCCCTACCTTCTTCTGTCATGGGATGAAGAACCCCAAAGACCCTCACAAATGGGAACCCCTCAACATTCAGCTACCCAAAATGAGCACTGCAACAAATAAATCTTTGAGCTTCAAGTACTCAGCATTATATTCTGTTGTAGCTGCATAAATCAAATTAAGAAACTAGGTGAAACCAGGCACGGTTATGCATGCCTGTAATCCCAGCACTCAAGAGGCTGAGGCAGAAAGATAACTGTGAGTTCGAGGCCAGACTGGGTTACAAAGTGAGTTCAACACCAGCCTGAGCTGCACAGTGAGACCCTGTGTCAAAAAGACCAAAAAAAAAAAAAAAAAAAAAAAAAAAAAAAAAAAAAAAGAAAGAAACTGAGTGAAGTCTGTTTTTAATAAATGAATCGGTAAATGATAGAAAAATTACCAGTGAAACACATATCTTAAACAGGCAGACAAATCCAAGCTTTTAATGAAATCATATCATCTAATTTTTAAAATTATATTTATTTCAAAATCAAAACATAACATTTTCTTCTTGTATTTGGTAGCTGTTGAAAACATACTATTTGTTTTGAAGTTTTAAGTAGCATTAAAATGGAGCAGTCCATTTTTGTGCTTTTCACAATATGAGTTTTTGAAAGTTAGAACAAAAGAAGTCGAGAATGACTTCTTTTTCAAAACAACTACTTTACTTGTTTCAAGCAATTTTTTTTAAATTAGCAACTTTTACCTGAATTTTCTTGTTATCTAACAAATGTACCTCACTATCCACAACAGAAGTACTGAAAGGTTTCTAGTTGAAGAGTTTGTAAAACCTTGCTCCCTTCCCTCCAAAAGGAATACATTAACAAATTCAATGGAGTGACTAGCATAAAACAGCTCTATTATTGTAGGATCTCAAAATGTAAAACTACTGATGTTTCCCATCTTGCCTCCACCAATTAACAGTTTTGATACTTGAAAACTAAAACATGGACTCAAGGCAACAGACAGATCTTTAAAAACAATTTAACCCAATTAATGTGTTTGTCTCTCATGGGAACTCTTTTTACCTGGCTTTTGTTTAAATGTCTAAGTTCAATCATTTTGAACAAGTGGGAGCTCATTCCTAACTAAACAATGTCTCCTTTTTTAATGAAAGGTGCAGAAAGGACATTTTCCTGCTTGCAACATCTTTTGGTCCTAGCGGTACCACACAGGAGTCACACAAAATAAGCTTGACTGTTTCAATACATTAGATCCTCGAATAACTTCAGTTCACCCAAACTTCAAAGTCTTCCATCCTCTAGGCTACAAGTTCTTTCAATCATTCATTTTAGGAAATTGAGAGGAGTTAAAATCATGACCTTGAGAGACTGATCTAGTTATGACTGGCAACACTATCTGCATTAATTGCATTTATTAAGCTAAGTTACTTAGCTTCTATGAAACTTACTTTTTATCTGTGAATAATTTACAATTGTGTTATGAGGATTATTTCACAATGTATGTAATATGCTTAAGGTGCATATAAAGCCTTCAAAAAGCATTGCTATTATCATCAGCTTTGCTTTATCGCTATTTCTATATATTGTATTCCCCTAAGTCCAACAAGTTTTAATAAGAACAATAAGAATAATAAACATAACAAAAATATCATTATAATGATTACAATTACCATACAGGTAGGATAATCAATTTTTTAATTAAATTTTCTCAGCAACCTATAAATAGAGACCAAGCTACATAGATGAAAAAATATCCAAGCTCCATGAGGTTAGACAGTTTTTCAAAGTTCTCTCTGGGAAGACATGAAGCTATCTGTGACTTTAGCTGGCACTTCTGTCTATCTGACTTTATTTCCTGTTAACCCCATTACATTCCTAAATTCTTATTTCTAATTCTGCCTAAGTTTTATATGACTATGTATCCCTTGCTCATATTATCTTGTTACAGTTGAGAAAGTAAACTAAAAGTAGAGTTACTATGAGAATGTTATTAACTAGAGCAATTATTCTTGCATACTGTTTTGTGTGTAATTACTAAAAGAAACAAAAACTATTGGTCAAAAATGAGATACTTTCAGATGTGGGGTATGACCTTAGAGGAAACCGAGGAAAGGGAGCTTCTTTGCACCACCTGCTCTGCTTTACATATACTCATCTTAGTTGATCTTTCCAACAAAACGGAGAAGTTGGTGTTTCCACCATGTCACACAAAAGAAGTTAACATTGGTCATCTAGCTAATGAGAAGCAGAGATAGAACTTCAGCCCTGGTCTGTTTGAAGCCAAGGGGAACTGCCGAGAGAGCAGTAGGGGGCTTTTATAGCAGAATATGGGGGGAAAAAGGAGCCTTGTATTTAACTTCACATTTCCAAGGCTTGAAGAGAATTAGAACTCAATGAATTTCATTAAGGTCCACTCAAGACTCTGCTTCTTATGTTACTGCTGTGATTATTATAGTGTTATAAATATTCCCAATGTCCTCACTTACATTCACTGTGGGGTAGCATTCTAGCAAGAACTTGTCTTAAATTTTCTCTCACTCAAGAGATGATACTAATATTTTCCAATGAGGAAACTGATGGAGACAGACTTAACTTCACCCAACTTCTTACAGCCAGTTAAATTAAAGTCAGGGTTCATTTTTCTCATAGCTAAACTGTAGAGCAAAGCTCTTAATCACTATGTTATACCACATCTTGAAATACAAGTTTGTAAGGTTTGTCTAGGTTTCTCAGAGAAATAAGAGACCTTTCCTCATGAGGTTGCTCAAAAAATAAGGGTCAAGTTGGTAGTTATCTGGGAACAGTCCTCATAAGTAAATAGTAGGGTAAGGCACTGACAGAGCCCCAGGAAGTTTGAAGTCCCAGAGTTACAATGACATGGACTCCTGTCATTGGGAGAGAGCCAAGGTTTCTAGTAATGTTTACTATCTATTAAAAGAATAGGCAAAATATGTGTAGCTGTGTGTGGTGGCCTCTAATCCCAATACCCTGGGAGGTTAGCAAAGGACGATGGCAATCTCAGGCCCAGCTTAAGCAACTAAATGACTTAGTGAGGCCCTGACCCCAAATAAAAACAAAGTAATAGTGGGTATATAGTTTAATATGCAAGCTTTGGGTTCAATCCTCAGTAACACAAAATAAGTAAATATATAAATATACACATTACATGCATACCTAAATAGAAGAAAATAAATAGGTGAGTTACCAAGACAACTGATGTGATTTTATAATATGGAAAATATTTTAAAATGTATAACAGTAGAAGATGCATTTCAATAAACTCCCTCAAAAACTACCCTTCACATTCACCACACTATCCCACTGCTTTTTTTTTTTTACTGTAATATACTTTTAAAGTGAAATACTTAGTATATGTTTTGATCATAGTTTCATATGTGGCTTAAGAAAGTTACACAGATTTCTCCCCATTTGCAAACAATGCAGGAACAACAGAAAATTTCCCACATGCCCAAGAATAGCAAACAAACAGTAGAAGGTACTCAGAAACCTGTATCTTCCTACTATGAAGAAGAAACAGAGGGTTCCACAGGGGATAAGTGACCTGTGTCTTTTTTTTTTTAATTTAAATTTTTTTTTTATTTTAAAGAGAATAAAACAAAAGAGGGCAGTACAGAGCAGATCAGAACAGGACAACATAGGCAACACAATACTTTACATTAAGACAACTGGACACCAGGAGTAGCTATCACCATATCACTTACTCTGCTATAGTTGAACATAGTTTAAAATACAACAATATCAAACATAACAAAATAGTATGAAGCCATGCATAGAGTGAAAGATTTACAGGGCTTTCTGAACCGAGTAACAGAAAATGATAAATGGGTACTACAATGTCTCATTTTTGATAGAAAAATTTTGTTTAAACTATCACACATATTCAAATCCCAATAAGACACAATGTGATAGAACCAATGGTAGTAGAACAACAGAAGCATGGTAGCACTTCTAAGAAGGATGATATTAAATCAGCAATAGCTGTCATAATGTTCTGTTTTCTTCAAAAGAGCTGTTCATATCATCACGCATGATATAGTCAAACAAAACAGAATAAAACCATTCCAACTGATGATTGAAAACATTGAAAGGCTTCAAAGCTATGAGATGGGGACTCATGCTTACCATAAAGTCTTATATACTCTTATCAACTCTCATACTAGGGAGACTATATGGTATTTACCCTTGTGAGTTTGGTTTATTTCTCTTAAGAGAATGGTCTCAAGTTGTGTCCATTTACTTATAAATTTGTCGATGTGATCATTCTTTATAGCTGAGTAGTACTCCATTGTACAGAAATGCCACAACTTTTTTATCCATTCCTCAGTTGATGGGCACTTAGGTTGTTTCCAAGATCTGGCTATTACAAATTGTGCTGCTATAAACATGGGTCCACATATATCCCTGTGGTATGATTTCAGTTCTTCTGGGAATATGCCTAGAAGTGGAATAGCTGGGTCAAATGGGGCTTCAAACCCAGCTTTTTGAGGAATCTCCAGACTGACCTCCACAGTGGTTGCACCAGTCGACACTCCCACCAACAGTGTAGAAGAGTTCCTTTTTCCCCACAGCCTCTTCAACACTTGTTGTTGGTAGTGTTTTCAATCTTGGCCATTCTTTCTGGAGTGAGATGGAATCTCAGTGTAGTTTTAATTTGCATTTGTCTCATGACTAATGATGATGAACATTTCTTCATGTATTTATTTGCCATTCGTATTTCTTCATCTGAGAACTGTGTATTCATTTCAGATGCCCATTTTTGGATTGGGTCTTTGAATTATGAGGGTCTGATTTTTTTTATTCTTTATAAGTTCTAGACAGAAGTCCTTTGTCTGAGGAGATGTCCATGAAGATTTTTTCCCAATTTGTGGGTTTTCTTTTCACTCTGCTGGAAACGTCTTTTGACATGCAGAAACTCTTTAATAAGATGTGGTCCCAGTTATTGATTCTGGGAAGTATTTTCCATGTAGTTTGGTTCTTGTTCATGAATTCTCTTCCTACTCCTATATCTTTGAGATTTTTACCTACTTTGTCTTCCAGCAGTTTTAGTGTTTCTGTTTTAATATTTAGATCTTTGATCTATTTAGATTTTAGTTTAGTGTATGGTGATAGACATGGGTCTAGTTTTAGTCTTCTGCATATGGACAGCCAATTTTTCCAGCACCATTTGTGTTTTTTTAAATTTTTTTTTTTAGTTGAAAGAGAATAAAACAAAAGGGTGCAGTATGGAGCAGATCAGAACAGGACAACATAGGCAACACAGTACTTTACATTAAGTCAACTGGACATCAACAGTATCTAACACCATATCTCTTACTCTGCTATAGTTGAGCATAGTTTCAAATACAATAATATCAAACATAACACAGCAGTATAAAGCCATGTATAGAGTGAAAGAATTACAGGGCTTTCTGAACCGAATAACAGAAAATGATCAATGGGTACTATAATATCTCATTTTTGATAAAAAAAAATTTTGTTTGAACTATCACACATATTGAAATTCCAATAAGACACAATGTGGTAGATAGAACCAATGGTAGTAGAACAAAAAAAGCATGGTAGGACTTCTAAAAAGGATAATATTAAATCAGCAATAGCTGTCATAATGTTTTCTTCAAAACAGCTGTTCATATCATCACGTATGATATAGTCAAACAAAACAGGATAACACCATTCCAACTGATGATTTAAAACTT
>PVJX010000555.1:198100-238643 GCA_004027295.1 Dolichotis patagonum | reverse complement strand
CTACAATACCCAGTGCTGATTCCATAATGTCATGATGTGAAGTCCAGCAAAACTATCACTTTTTGTTCAAAGTGATCTTAGTTTGCTTTGCCTTGTTTAAGTTCAACACACATTAAGGTATGGACAGCTGTTTTGAGGAGAATGAGAGACACTATGACAGCCATTCTTGGCTTCCCTAATGTCTGGTCTTGAAGACCTGAAATGCCATCCTCGTCCTGCTCAGATCAATTCCATACTAGGTTGTTTCATGTGAATTCCCTGTATGTGACAATCTGGACAACTATTTGGAAGAAAACAAGAGTCAATATGATAGAGAATGAATATCTCTGATTGTCTAGTTTCGAAGTTTTTGTCTCTTACATTGCTTTCTTGTGATCCTCTTTGCTCTGTTTTGTTGTGTTTAATTTTACTTTTTTGATATAATTGCATGTTTATTTGAATGGGTAAAATGGATGACCATATTGCTGTTTTTGTCAGATCGTGGAGCAGAACTGTTAACAGTCTCACTGTTTGAATGTCTACTTTACATGTTTTAACTTCGTAATTTGAACAACTATTTCCAAGAAGTCAGTATGTGATTTGTCAAGTAATAATTTCTTAGGTTTTTTGGTTTTTGTTCTTTTCCTTTATTCCTTGGAATTCTGTATTGTTGCTACCCTTTATTCTGTTTTGTTTTGTTTTGTTTTTTTCTCTTTAAATAGAATAATTTTTTAAAAAATCATATGGATTCTTTTATATGAGAAACTCCTGGTATAAATAAATGAAGGATCAAAACAAAAAGACACAGACTAGGAAATATAGAGACAGATCTTCAGCAAATAGAAAGAGGACTAAAAGGTGAAGGGGAGGAAAAGAAGGGAATGTGAAAAGAAATGAGGTGTGTCATGTACATGTTCCAGCCATGCACGATGAAGGTATTCATGATATACAGCAAAGGTGCTGATAGATTAAAAAATAAACCAATGAAAATAAAAAGTAAACCAAAACACTTGCTAATAATGGAGAGAATCAGGCCAATATGAATTATGGCAAAATATTTTATGCTTAATATCATAACAACTTTGTGGTTACATTTATATAACGATCCTTTATCCCTTAGCAACGCATGCAGAAACCTTTTCAGAGGAGGTGATATTATGTGTAAGATGTGGACACGGTGTTACTTCTCTTGCCCTACACACATTTTCCTTCTTCCATCATAATAGATTTTCATGGGTTCTAGAAATGTCATTGTTTTTTGACATAAGAAAAATATACAACATTTCATTCAATCTTAAAAGTTAATTTTTTCTTTTCCATGTTCAAGCTAAATTAAAACATGTTTGTAGGCTCCTAAAGGTCCTGTGGGCACTGGGACCGTGCTTGATGTGAGTACTGGGTGTGTTGCTTGGCCTGGGTTTGTGAAGCTGGCCATGACTCACTGCTGCAGGAGCTGTGTGAGAGGTCCAGGGGCATCCCGCCTTCTTTTCACTTTTATGCATGTTTGCACATTGCCATAATAAATAAACTTAGCATCAATTCTGAAAAGAGTTATTTAAACATTGTTTTGCTTTCTTTTATCAAATAAAGAATTAAAACCCCAAAATGAGTTAGTTAATCTTGGTTTTTATGGAGATCTTGGATACATGAAATGGAAGATATAAAGATGTCTTGAGATGACGGGGCTTTTAAAAACATCACTTTCTAATTTGGGGGGTGGGGACATTGGGAAAGAATGACACCCATATGAACAGAGCTGCTGCGTGCCAATATGGTACCAATATTGTGGAGAAGAAGGCTTTATGAGAATTTAACAGAGTTTTGTTTTGTTTTGATACTGATCACTGAGCCGAGTGCATTCACTTTTTTATATTTCAACATAAGATCCATTCATTGACCCATTCCTTTTAGGGTCACTTGTTCTTACAGAGACTGCATAGCACTCAAAGGGCAAAAAAAGTATTCCTTTTCTGTATTTTTACTCATTTAATTACAGAAAACCTTCTTTAGCCATATAATTACTCTTTACGACAAAACTGATCTATGGCTAAAGGAAGTATCGCTTTATTTCTGCTGGAACAGGGTCATTTTTCTCCCTGGGAATGGAATAGCGCTGCTCAGAGTCCAAGTGATAATGACCATGCCAAGCCCGAAGCAGTGGCCCTGGGCATACACGCACATCCACTTGAAGGTCTAAACAACCAGAAAACCTGTAGGGATTTCTCCCAGTAGGGGTTGAGATTTAAATGCCTTGGCTCTTACAGACTCCTACCTGCTGCTTGTGGTGGTGTTCCACCACAAAGTCCACCCAGAATGAGTACACAAAGTGACCTTTGGGTTCCAGGTAGAAACGGCAAACTTCTTAGAGGCCTAGGCTCAGTACTCACACAAGGTCACCTCCTCACGCAAAGCTTATTAAACTTTGGAGGAGGTGGCCTTGTGTGACCTCAATCACCAAGAGTTCAATCACAAAGTCCATGCAGAATGAGTGTAAGCAAAGGCATAAAAAGTCACCTGAAAGAGGGTAGGTCAAACCAACCGGATTGAATTCTAACCTGACAATATGGACAAATCAAAAATTTTATCATCAGGTCAAGGCCTTGGGGTAAAAGGACTGAGGGAAACATAAGGTCACAAAGACAAACATCATTAGTAACCATCTAATGCTTTCAAGTGTCTAGATGCCCTGAAAGGTCAACATTAGTGCTTCCTCTGTCTGATGGACCGTTATTTCCATACTAGACAGGGATGCCCCAACTTCCAGCATCTAAAGCCATTGACTTTTCAATGACCCAGCATCCCTGGTGCTGTTCTCAGGCTACAGTAGTCACCATCTGACATTTGCCTCCCCTATTGTTTACCCACAACCAAATGTCCTGATGAAGCCTATGTGTCTATGAGTCTGCCTGATAGGTATGTTTCTCACTGCATATTAATGAATTAGCCTTCCAGTTTAGAGCACTGGTCTCTAGTGAGTTCCTTAGTCATCCTGAATTCATGGGAATAATTCTAGAGTATTAATAACATGAAACCTCCAGGTTTACAAGGCAGAGGGAGTCCAGCCCATGGACCCCAGGCAACATCTCCTCAGACTACTTCTAGCAGGCCAGCAGTTGGCTTTCCTTGGTGATTCCCAGCTCTCCAAGTGCACATTTGCTTCTGAGTTCTATATACCTGCAGTCCTCAAAAGCATTGTGGGGTATTGAGAAAAGCAGCTTTGTAGCTACTCCAATCAAGAGGTGGAATCTATCTCCTCACCCTTGAATATGGACTGAGAGCTATATGGTCCAGCCACCTCAGTCATCCCAGGTGATAGCAACCTCTGCTCAGGAGGCGACTGACCGTCAGTGCCTGCAGGAGGTCAACCAGGAACAACCTATGAACTACTTAGATGCACAGAGTCACGAGTCAAACAAATGGTTGTTGCTTTAAGCTACTAAATGTTGGGGTAGTACATTATGCAGCAACAGAAAATGGATACAGAAGTATTTCATTTTTAGTAACTCACTGTTATACCCTGAAGTTACTGCCACAGTTTGGTTTCTGAGAAGCCGTAAGTGTTTCTTGACATAACACAGGATTTATTTCAGGCTATTGCATGAGCCTCAGTGGCTCTTGTGGAAGAAATCACCCCTCTTTCTTCATGGAGAGGCTAAAAGTGAGAGGTTGAATAAATGCTACAGAATGTTATGGGCTTGCCAACAATCGTGAGGAGAAAGAGGAGGGTTAAATATACTTTTTTAAGACACTTTTTTTGGATGTAGATTCCTGACCTTCAGCCGACGATCTGGATCTCCACTGCATAGAGAATTTACAGATACTTTGAATGACTTCCAGGCTGGGCTCAAGTTATTCATCACAACCTGGGAAAAGAAAGAGAAAAGTGGTGAGGGAGGGAGGAGATGCTTGACATTTTCACATCTCAACATAAAAACTGAGAAGCTATTGTGATGCTTATGAAAAGGACAATTGCTGGGAACCAGTTCCTTAATGAAAACTTGGAGGAGCAAAGCTTTTAAGGTACTCATTAAGCAGGTTATTATGGTCAGAAATTCTGTGGTCACTGGCCTGTTTTATGCATAATAACAACAGTGTTATCTAACATGTAGACACTGACGGTGATCCCTTCCATATCAAAAGGACTAACACTTAAGAGGTGAGGAGGCCTCTGGGCACTATGGAAAAAGGACACTCAGTCCTATGTCATAAATTCCCTTCTCTTGGGGTTGGTAGAGGCAGAATCTTGGCAAGGATGGAGGCTGAAGCAGGGCAGTTCCACTGCTGAAGAACAGGATGATGACATTTGGTAATCTGTGACCTTGAGTCATATCCGATTCTAAGTAGAGGTTTCTAGAAGAAAAATCCTAGGAGCATTCTTATACTAACCCATTCCCATTTCACAGAACATTCTGGAAAGACACAATTGGCCAATTCTTCAGATTACACACTAAATCTATAATATAGTAAAACCCCTTTCAAAGCAGCAGCTTATTAATTTTGAAGTTGGCTACTCTTGTGCAAGAGCTCATCTGAGCAGAGCCTTGTCTTGTCATCATTCTGGCTCAAATAATTCATTTGGGTTCAGTGTGTGTCAATGGCTTCTCCATACCTAGCATTATACTGTACAGCCTGGGGCAGGGGTTCCCAAAGTGTGGCTGCTAAACCAGAAGGTGCTACATCACCCGGCAACCTTTGAACAATGCAAATTCTTAGGCTCCACCCAGTCATGTTGACCTACTCTTTGTAGGTGGGTTTCCTAGGTGATTCTGATGCATGAAGTTTGAGAACCACTGTTCTACAGACCTACAGACAAAGTTAAATGGAATTCTGTCATATTGATTTGTCTTAATGTTTAAAAGATTTCTCTACCTAAATAGCATAAAGGTGAGGGTGTTGGACACAAGTATGCACGAGATGAGTATGCGGAGATGAGGGACATTTGGAGCCACATGCCCAAAACCTCCTGGAATGCATGATTAGAGATAAAAAGATGGCCTACAGGGCCATAAGTTTATGTAGGATCAAAATACATTGCCTTAAGGTATGAATGCTCTGTCCCTTTGCTCCCCATGCCCCATTTATCATTTAGATTGACTCTAAGGTTAGTCATGTAACAGATCAACTTGACCTTCCCCTCTCCCCTGTGTGAATTTCTACACAGATGTCCTTTTTTGTCCTTTATTCTTGCTTCCTGGTTCAATCAATAGAAAGCCACAGAAAGCTTCAGGTTGGGATCGCCTTCATGAGACTGTCTCACACTGAGGGGTCTCACTTAAGGGCAGTCCCCCAGGGCCTTTTTGGAGTTTGAATTAGACATTGACTCTGTAATTTCTCATCCTTTGGATCATGCCACAGATATGAACTGCAACACATAATGATTTTATGAGTGATTGCCTCTCTACTGAACTATTAGTATAACCATGAATTACTGATTAAATCATGGATGCACTATTAAATTTATTTACTGTGTTAAAATAGAGAGATATGCTCCTCTGTGGCTTTTTCTTGTCTTCTGATACCGCAAGGATGATCAAAGTGATAATGAGAAAGAAGAGAAGATGAAAGTGTTTGGGTTAATTTTAATTTTTCACCTTTTTATGAAAATGCTAAGAAGTAAGGATTATTATGGCAACAGTTTTGAAAAACTCAATAGCGGAACAAATTTCAACTGTCAATTTCCTCTAAAATTTAAACTATGTGTTTATGCACGTACGTGTGTGTGTGCACATGTGTGCCTGTGTCTGTGCTACTAAAAAAAATCAATGTTATGTTGCTTGACTGGCTGGAAAATTTTACAATCAACATTTCTTATGAAACTCTAAGAGCCCCTCAGCATTTACCTTAGGGTAAAAGCACTAGGGTAGAGACTTTTGGGAATTAGAGAATCTATCAATACTAATAATAAGAGGAATGCTGTCAGGAACAAAGAAAAAGATGATCTTGTGAGAGAAGTAGAAAGATATGTTACTGATATCCTTTAATATCCTTTTGTTACAGGTAGCTGAGGTAGTTAGAAATATTATAGGCAGTCAGACAGTGCTAGGCTTTTGAGGAAGTCAGCACAGAGGATCAAATGTCTTGTGACCTTGGAGGAGACACACACCTTTTGCTGTGGGCCAGATCTTAAGACAGAATGCAAAACAAATGCAACAACACCCTCAGTACCTGGGGATTAGGTATGGATAACCTTGAGAAGCCAGGAGTCACTATCCCAACCTCCTACAAGAAGAGTCACTGATCCATAAGAATGCTTGCTTGCTACATGATTCTGCTTCCTCATTTGTCCCTGATTTGGTCAATTCTACCTGAACAATTAATCTAATTGGCTAACCATAGCTCAGTCCCACCTCATGCCTGGCTGCCTTGTGATTTCCCAGTTTTCCCCACCTTAAACCCACCTCACCTCATGGTTTTACTCTATAAAAATCCCTAGAAAAGACAGAATCTTTGGCGACCCACCTGGGACTCCTTCTGTCTATCTCTCAGACAGAAGCTTTAATATTTCTGCTCTTAACCTCCATCGTTCCTAAAATTCATTCTTCAATTTTAGAGGACACGAATTTGTACTGGACATCTAGTGGGTTGGGAATTTTGTTCCCTTATATCACTTTCTTCCCAATTAAAATTACTGCTCAGATTGCAGTAAAAGTATGAATGAATACTACTACATCTTCTTCTCAAAATTTAGTTACTTCTCCCACAAATTTATTACACCAAAAGGATCTTTATCTATAAAAAAGGCTGTATTTGGTGGTGGCAATATGGTGGCCACTCGAAGTAAATATGCTAGGAGCTTTTCAGTCTATTCCCCAGGCATTAAGTTCCAGAGAATATAATGTGTAGATACACTATTTGTACTCAATTCCATTCATTCATTCATTCATTCATTCATTTTATTAAACATTTTTTTAGAGGCCAATTATATGCCAGATGATATCTACAACTAGCCCATCCAAGATGATTAATTTTGGTCTTCCCTAAGGATGGCAGGAAAAGTTTCCCTAACAGCTGAAACCTTGTTCCTTTATGAAAATAGAATTGGATTGATAGCATGAATTAACACTATCATCCCATGAAAATTCATGAGAGTTTCTCTTTTCTTCATCACTGGGACATACAACACACTCCACTTTCAGCTGCAAATGACACCAATTCAACTATTCCAATTCTTTTTTATTAGTGCACTACAGAATCCCTCTTGGATTGGCTTGTACATAAAATAAATAAGTAAAGATTGGGGTTGATTGCTGAATGTATAAATAAGAAAGTAAGCATCAAGGGCTAATATGGAAAGATGCAAGGCTTGGGGCCAGCTGGGAAAGAAGGTAGCTGAGAGGAAAGAAGAGATCTTGACCAAATGGCTATTGTTATGGGGTGTCTTAATAGATGTGACATCAATCCAGTGGATGTACCTTCCCTGGGGAGCAGATTGGCTTCCAACATTACAGGGAATTGCAGAGTCAAGCAGCCTCACTGTAAATCTCAGTTCCATACTTTGCTAACTGAGAAAAGACCTGAGAAATAACTTCTCTGAAGTTCAGTTTCTTCTACTGTAATAATAGGGGGATAATAATAATCCTACCACACACAGGATTATTGTGGGAAGTAAGTGAAACAATGCATATAAGTGACTTGGTATGATGAATTAAGTATTATCCTCATGCCATTAAATGTTATCTAGTGTTTTTATCATTATCACTGATAAATTGCTAGCCATCTGTGGTGAAGGTTGGAATGGAAATTTGGAGTTAGAATGGCGTCTTCTCTTTCAAACACATGGATTGGGAATAAAGAAACTCAAAATTGTAGACAGCTATCTTGTGGACAATGAAGACTCCAGGTCTCAATATGTATCTACAGGTACTAAAAAATACAAAGGGAGAAACTGGGTGTGGTGGCGCACACCAGTAATCCCACCATTCCGGGAGGCTGAAGCAAGAGGATTACAATTCTGAGCTCAGTGTGGACAATTTAGCAAGACACCAGCTCAAATTTAAAAAAAATCTCCAGCACCACAATGACTAAATGAATCAATGAATGAATGAACAAAATTTTTACACGTATGAAGTGTTTCTCAAAACAGGGCAGTTTATAACCACAGGAGTGGCTAACATGACTCTTCTTACCTCAGTTCGGTGCACGAGCTGCTGAGTCGCATCATCGTTCATGCGGAAAATTTCCAGGAATGGGTCAGATTTACTGAAGAAATCCTAAACAGATAAATAGAAGAAAGTTTTTCCTCCAGCATTTGATCTTGACCTGATCAGCTGGGGATATTTAATTAACCAGACTCTATCTGACCTTGGCTTTCTATTGTTGACAAAGGCCAGTTCCTCATCTCTTCCTGAACTTATGCCCAGCATTCTCCTTTCATTGCCGTGAGATCATACACACTGCTCCTTCTTCCTTTGTTCTTCATCACTGTGAACCACCCCTGGGTGAAATAAGGTGTTGCTAACTGTGGAACCCCAAAGCATTCTTCAAACATCAAATCCCGGTTCTTGGAAAAGTACTGTGTTTGATGTTTTAAATATAATAAACTTGTATGTCTATCACTGACAACTGGATAAAGAAAATATATTTATACACAGTGGAATATTATTCTGCCATAGAAAGGTAAAGTTGAGTCATTTGTAGAAAAATGGATGCACCCTGAGACCACAATGTTAAGTGAAATAAATCAGACACACAAGCATGGTATCTCTTATATGAAAAGCCCAAATTATAAATAAGGAGCAAAATAAAAGATGATAGGAAGTAGGGAGATAGATGTTTCTCAAAGGGCAGAGGATCAAGAGATAGGAGGAGAGGGAGGGGAGGGAAAGGGGGTGAAAAATGGAATTCAGGTGTGTTATGCACAAATACCAATGCCACACAAGGAACATAAACATTATGTACTGCCAGCATGTACTAATTTTTAAAAAAAATGTTATGAAGCCTGGATCTGATGATTACAGTATCTAGCCCACTTATGGATCTGTTTCTATTATCTATTTCTTGTTTTTGCTTCCTGTTAAATTTTTATTAATTACTATATGAGAAAAATTATAAAGGTTTTAACCAACTCTTTAGCTTTTAGTAAGCAGTTGTTGTTGGTGGCGGGGTAGCAGGGAGAGTCCCCTAAATCCAATCCGGATTAAGCTAGTCAAAGGCTGGATTTCTTCAGAAGCTTTATGTCCAGCCTATTTCTGATTCGTTTGGCCCTTAGTCTTCAGAGTGCTCTAAGGGAAAGCCTGAGAGGTCACCAGGGCTGCTCCTCCTTGGCCAGGCTCAGAGTCAGTTAGATCAGTGAGACTCTCCAGGGCTTGCTTTAGCTCTGTCACCTCTTGCCTCCAGGCTTTCCTTTAGCTCCCCTCACACTCCTATCTGCTGTGAGCATCATGGGAGGGTAAACCCCTTGGATGCTGAGTTTCTTCCCTTCTCTGAAGCATCAATTACCTGCCTCAATTACCCTGAGTTCTATGCCCACCCCCATCCCAGGTCCAGAAAACAATCAAACTTGCGTACAGTTTCTCTGTTTCTTTCTATTTTCTGGTGGCTTCCCAGCCTCTGTATCCATGTTATTTCAGAAATCAGACTTGGGTGGGAAATCTGTCCAGGATGTCTGAATTGCTTCTGTGACTTTCTCTTCTGCCAGTTTCCTGGCCCTCGGATCTGACTGCCTTAGGGCTTTTAAACGGGTGTCTCTTTTCCAGTGTTTATAGTTTTGTTTTTTTTATGGTGGGAGAATGATATAAAATGAACAAGAGCTTCATTACTGCAAGCAGAATCTATTGACATCCTTCTTGTTAATTTGATTTTTTCCCAGTAGATTATAAATTTCAAATAACAGGAACTATATCTCACTTTTCTTCTGATTCCTGTACTTCCTTTGCATCTCCCATAGTGTCTAGATTGCAGGACATATCATTACAGTGTTTACCAGGGAAGCAGGGGACACTGAAGGACTTTGAGCAGGGAAATGATCAGCTCTGTAATTAAGACTGTCCACCTAGAAACTTTGTAGGATTCCCTGAGCAGAAAGGAGACAGACGACAGGGACAGGGGAGGATGATTCTCTTCCTCCCGACCCAACCAGGAACCCAACACTGTGCTTCGCCAACACCCAGTCTTGAATGTACCTTTCTGCTCTACTTCTAAAAGCACTTGATTATCACTCCTTCATGTTCTCAAAACCCACAGTGCCTGCTTTCATCACAAATACTCCTACAGATCTTGTCTCTTCTGCAGATGGCCCATTTCTTTCCCAGACGCACTTTTAGCTGATTCCTTCAACTATACGTTGAGCAAGACATTTGTCCCTCAAGCTGCTTTCTGTTTTTACACTTGCCTTAAAAAGACTGGAACCTCTGTCTCTCTCTCCTCCCTTCCCTGGCAGATGTAGGCCACACTAGCTTGTTCCTGTGTGCCCTGGGGCTCCTCTTACTAGCTCAGGCCTCGCCTCCTTAAATAAATTATATGTTCCTCAAGGGATGGGATTACTAATTATACTCAGAAACTGCTGACCACGGTAGAACTGTATCAATTACAGTTCCTTTTTTATTGATAATTTTAAAACTTTTGCTATCATCATTTTTATTTAAATATAGAAAATACAAAAACTACAAAGATGACAAAAGTGAGAAGAAAAAACCATAACCCTACTCATAATTCCATAAACATTTTCTATAATGTTTCAGAATCTAGGTATGATTTTCTTTCTCTTTCTTCCTTTAAAAATACATGTATGTAGTCATTCTGTGTGTGTAACTCAGTGTCCTATTCTTTCCATTTGGAATTATATTTGAATGCTTTATTTTATTTCATATTCTTTGTAAAACAGGGTTAGCGTGGAGTTGCTGCCTGGAGAGCACAGAGTAAATCAGGCAAATAAAGACCAAATAGAGTCTCTGCCTTCGAGTAACTGGAAATCTATTGGGTAGCACATGAGCTTTAGAATTGCTTTCAAATCCCAAAGCCACCACCTATAATCTGGATGGTCTTGGACAAGAGATTTTATGTCTCCAAGTCTTAGTTTCTTGTCCATAAGTGGGAGGAATATCACTCACTGTCTCACAGTGGTGTAGGAGAAGCAAAGGAGCTGATGCATGTGAGCTCAGTGCCTGGCACACACTTAACCCTCACAAGCCCTGGTGCCACAATTATTAGAAGACAGAATGCAGGAGGGAGTTCTTTGTAAAGAACTAGGTAAAGGTCGGGCATAATTACTGTTATGAAGGCACCCAGTTTATAGAAACAAGAGGGTTCACAAGCAGTTTAAAAGCATCAAGTGTACATTCAGATATTTGTAGCTTCAGAAGAACAACCCTAGGTCTAATTGTATGGTCACTTTAATCTGGAATTTTGGGCTTTCTTTGCTTGGCCATCAGCATTAAAATGGCCTTTGGGACAGTTCAGAACAATGAAGATCAATGAACTGGGCATTTTACTGAAGTTTTGCTATGGTGAAATTCTTTAATATCCTGGAGAACATATTATTCTTCCTTATGGCCTAATATGAAAGACATTTAGTCCAGTGAGAAGGTAGAATAGTGGTCAGTAGAGACTGGGAAGGGGTAGGCTGGTAGAGGCACAGAGTGACATTAGCTCCAAAATACAGCTACCCAGGAATAAGTTTTGGTGTTCCACATATAAAGAATTGAAAAACATCAAACCCCCCAAATTCAAAGACCCTCTCCAAAAATGGGCAGCTGAGATGAACACATAGTTCTCATATGAAGATATACAAACAGCAAACAAATACATGAAGAAATGTTCACCATCACTGGTCATTCGAGAAATGCAAATTAAAACAACACTGAGATATCATCTCACACCAGAAAGAATAGCTGCCATAAAGAAATCAACTGATAACAAATGTTGGCAAGGCTTTGGGGAAAAAGGAACACTGTTCCACTGTTGGTGGGAGTGCAGACTGGTGCAACCACTATGGAAATCAATATGGAGAATTCTCAGAAAACCAGGATTGGAAGCTTCATTCAACCCAGCTATTCCCCTCCTGGGTGTTTTCCTAGAAAAACTGAAAAGTTCATATCACAGAGCTATATGTGTACCCATGTTCATAGCAGCCCAATTTGTAATAGCTAAATCTTGGAAACAACCAAAATGCCCATCATTCACAGAGTGGAAGAAAAAGATGTGATATTTTTACACAATGGAATATTACTCAGCTATAAAACAGGATGATCTTGAGGCCTTCATAGGGAAATGGAGACAACTTGAGACTATCCTCATTAGTGAAATAAATAAGAATCATATTTATAAATATCACATTGAAGTGTAAAAAGTAATAAGAAATATAGGAGTAATAAAACCCAAAATGTGTAATTGCTACTGTAAAAAAGAGAGGAAAAGAAAGTGCTCTAAAGGATGTAACTTCATGTGTGTTTAAGTGTGTAAGATAGATGACCATATTACTGTTGATGTTAGAATGTTGAGCAGAACTGTTAACAGTTTCACTGTTTGACTGTCTACTTTGTATGCTTTAATTTTGTAACTTGAAAAACTATTTCCAATAATGACAGTATATAACTTATCAAGTGGCGATTTCTTAGGTTTTTTTTTTTTTTTGTGGCTGTTGTTCTTTTTTTCTTTTTTTGTTCTTTCCCCTTTGGAATTCTGCATCTTTGCTACCCTCTTTCTGTTATGTTTGGTTGTTTTTTTTCTCTTTAAATAAAAATTTAAAAAAATATGCAA
This sequence comes from Dolichotis patagonum, assembly GCA_004027295.1. Taxonomy (NCBI): domain Eukaryota; kingdom Metazoa; phylum Chordata; class Mammalia; order Rodentia; family Caviidae; genus Dolichotis; species Dolichotis patagonum. The sequence goes on along the minus strand of PVJX010000555.1, from coordinate 225,968 downwards.
AAAAAAAAAGTTTTGGTGTTCTATACCACAGCAGAGTAACCACATAATTTATGATATATGTAAAATAAGTGCAAAAGAAGCATCCTAAGGTTCCCAACACATAGAAACAAGAAATATTGGAGGAGATAAAATAGTAAATACCCTGATCATCCATGTAGCAAATCATCACACCATACTCATAAATGCACATAAATATTATGCATCAATTTAAAAAGGAGAAACAAAGAGAAAAAGGAAACAGTATGTTTTCATGATAGTGATCTTGAAAATAAAATATTAAACTTTTAGAATAAATTGGTTGAAAGATGCAGAGTCATACCTAGGCCATATAGCTTATTAACTGTGACTTTGGGCACATTTTTAACTTCATTATGCTCTATTTGTAAAATGGAAAAAATATCCACCTTTGGGAATATGATTATGAGCATTAGAGATAATGTAGATTAGATATCTGATGCCAGTACCTTGTACATGCCCAATAATTATAATTTTCTATCATTAATGCAGACTGAGTCACAGTTCCCAGGCAGGCATACTTGAAGAGAGTAAAATCGAAAATCATAGCACAGTAAGAAGAGATTTTACATTACTTTAGAGCAGGAGTAAGCAAACTATGGCACCTGAGACACAGCCTACCTGATGTTTGTTTTTGTGAATAAAGTTTTATTGGAACACAGTCATACCCATTCACTTCTGTATCACTATGGCTGTTTTCATGTTTCATACCCAGAGCTGAGCTGCAGGGACAGAGGCCATACAGATTGCAATGCCTAACACTGTTACCAATTGGCCTTCTACAGAAAAACTACCACACTCTACTTTTGAAGACAGACTTGCTTGCTTATATATAATGTCATCAAACTAGTCTCAATGTAGTCTATAATGGTTAAATATTACAAATATGGAGACCACCAGTGTGAAAATCAGTTCCAATATACCAATGCAAATACTCAGGAAAGGGAGGATGAAAAATATCTTCTCAGCTTTAGTGTTTCAAAGAGATTATTCCATCCACATCTCTACTTGTTATGCTAATATAACAGATACGCCTTAAAAGTTAGAAAGCCTCTCTCTCCACCAAGTAAACTGTATTAACTTTAGTTAGTAAGTTTTTTCTTACAAACCTAAGCTCCTTTATGTACTGGCCCTCAGTGAAGAAGGCCTCTCAGATTTCAGAGTGTAGATTTGCATTGGGGTAGATGGCTTCTAATGTTCTGAGCAGTACTGGGGAAGTAAGTTCAAATGAACACTTCTGTCTAAAGGAAGGAGACATTTACCAGCCACTGTGTTTGTAAAAGTAGTTAGTGCTCCCTGATGTACCATTCAGTAGTGGTTCTCAAATTTTTGACCTTGGTACTTCTATATATTCTTAAAAATTATTGAGGACACCCTTCCCAGAAGTTTTGTTCATGAGTATTATAACCAGTATTATTACATTATAAGAACAATAAGATTTTAAAATATTTACTTGTTATATTAAAAATCTATTACATAATAATAACATTTTAAATGAAAAGCAATTATATTTCCCAGATTAAAAAATAGTGAGAATGGTACTAATTTGCATTTTTGGAAATCAGTTTAGTGAGTGACTTAACAGAAGGCAATAGGATTCTCACATGTACTTCTGCATCTAATCTATTGTGCTATTAGGTGGCATTTACCCTCTGGAATACTCCACTGTCCATATGTGAGAATGAAGAAAGAAACCTTGGTGTTATTAAGATAATAACCTTGGTGTTATTAGGGTAATAAATTCAACTTCATGAATGCTCCTGGAAGAACCTAAAGGTTTTGGACACTGCTTTGAGAGCTGCTGTCTGACACACCCTTACCTTCCTACCCCATGGCTCCATTTTTCCCTAAAATACATGGTAGTATCACCACATCTGCTCCACATCCTGAGAGCAATCTAACATCCGTCTTTACTCATATTTCAGACAAGCAATGGATTGAATCCCTTGTCACTGGTATTGTTGAGTATAAACATATGTGGCTTTAGGTCAGAAAGCAACTGGGATACAGCAATGGCTTTCCACCTGAGGTACTTAGATAACAGGAGTTCCAGTTACTGCAAGGGGCCTGGGGATTCAGATCTATGCTACTGTCTAAAGTAGACATAGCATACTTTCCCCACATTTCAGTATTAATAATTCAAATGAAATGTTTGTGGAAATCACTGACTTTCATGATACAATAGAAAACTAAGAACTTTGTCTTATAGTGGCTTTTAATGATGATATATTTCTCAATTAGTACCTATGTCCCACTGCTAACAATGTAAGTAGCTATAAAATTGTTTAATGTGAAAAGCTAGAAAAGGGTCCTTTTTGAGAACCTCCAGAAAATAATTTTTCTGTTTCTGATATAAAATAATTGTACTCCATTATTCTGGTTCTATTACAAAAAACATTGGGTCAACTGACTTTTCCAAAAAGGACCACTACAATAGTCACTGTTCACATGCTTGTATACCATATGACTTTGCAACTCCATCAAGGCTTGGAGGCTAACTTCCCTCTCCTAAATCTGGGCTTGTCTTATGAGTTACTCACAACTAACAAATGCAGCTGAAATGATAATGCATGACTTCCATGGTTATATCAGAAATGACCACGAAGCTTCTACCTGGTTTTCTTGGAATGCCCTTTCTGGGAGAACCCAGGCACACTGTAGGAAATGTGACTCCCCTAGACCACCATGCAGGTACTCTAGTTGACTGTCTCAGCTTATCTAGACTGTTGGCCATCCAATGTGCCAAGCATGTAAGTAAGGCTAGCCTACATTCTCCAGACAAGCTTACCCATCAGCTGAGTATGACTCCCGTGAACATCAGAAGGAGAAGAAAAACCCAGTTGAAACCTGACTGAATTTTTGACCCACAAAATCACTAAATACAATACAATAGTTGTTCATGTAGTTACTAGGATTTTAGGTGGTTTGTTAGACTGTACTAGAAGAACAAAGCATGGTAATACATGCTTAGGTATCTAAGCATCTTAGGTACATCGGATCTTGCCAAGGCTTTATTTACTGCAAAACTTGAGTGAGCTGATCTCATGGTATGACCTTACGCCCTGATTCTATGACTTTGTCCTGTTTCTACTTGAGGCCATTTACCACCAGTGGAAACAGGATCAAGGGCGCCTGCTTTGTTTTCTGGATGACTAGAAGTTGGAACTATACACAGCCCTATTATGAAGGACTGGGGTTCTGAGGTTCAGCAGTGGTCAGGGCCTGGGGTCATCAGTGCAGCCACTGGTGGGCATGGTCACTAGCACTGAATGAAGAGCTGCAGATGGAAGTGTTCAGCTCATGAGGAAGTAGTCTAATTAAAGGGACACTATTCGAATACTTGAGAGCCAAAGGGCCCACCAGCAAACCCCCAAGTCTCTTTGTATTGCACTGTCATGTAAATCAGCTGCATGACACATTAGAGGTACCACAGAGAGAACTAAATGGAAAGAAACCATGATGGACCATAAAGTGAGTAGCCTGATACTATTACATACTGAGCCACTGGCTCTTACTTCCACTGAGGAAGACACTGTAGAGCAGTTTTGTGAACTCTTCTGAAACTCGGGGAGACATGAAAGAACAGTTCAGACAAGTGAGGCTCACTCCCAGCTGGACATGATGGCCACATGCCTGAGATCCCAGCACTCTGGTACAGTGAGACAGAAGGAGAGTAAGTCTGAGCCCAGAATAGGCAATTTAGAGATTTTGTGAGATCTTGCCAGAAAAAAAAAAAAAGGCTAGCTATCTAGCTTATTGACTCTTGAGTTAAGTTTCAATACTGCAAAACAAAATAAAACAACACAAAAAAATCTTCTGGGTTCCAGACTTGGCTCATGCTAATGTCAAAAGACAGTAGTTGTCTTTTGAGGAATTTCCATATACTGTGAGCTAGGTACTGGGACTCACAATATGTATGGTTAGCATAGAAGCACAATTCATAATAGCTACATCTAGGAAGGGCTTAAATGTACATCAACAGATGAATGAATAGAGAAAATGTGGTATTTATATACAATGGGGTATAATTCTACAAAGCATAAATGTGAATCATTTGTTGCAAAATGGATATGTCTTGAAACCATAATGTAAAGTGAAATCAGAGACACAAGTTTAAACAGTGCATGATTTTTCTTAAATGAGAAACCTAAAATATAATTACATTAACAAGCAAAATAAGAGATACAATAGGAAACAGGAAAATAGATCTTTTGCAAATGAGGAGACCAGAAGATGGAAGAAGAGGATAAAAAAAGATTAAAATGTGTTATATAGACATATAACTCCTTACAGTGAACTTTATCATTGTGTATTGCAAACATGTACTAAAATTTAAAAAAAGACAGTAGTTGTAAAAATTTCACGCAGTCTACTCAGAACTGTTAAAACTATTAAATGACAATTAGCTTTCAAGGATTGATATTTCCAGGTAGAATGGATTGCTTTTCCTAGGATACTTATTGAACATCAATTATCATGTCTTATCATGGCTATAGCATTGCTTTGTCTTCTTTTTTTTAAGTTTATGCTTCATTTAGGTGATGAATTCAAGATTGTGGTTTGAGATTGGTAGATCTTTTCAGGTATTTATCTCATCCCCATACCTCATGTATAATAAACACTCAATATAATTTGGCAAATGAAGAATGAATGAGTGAATAAATCAAGGATAAAATCATGAATTAATGAATGCACAAAGGGGCAATTTTTTCTAGGTTAAAATAAGTGAGATATGCCAAGATATGAGCTTCTGTTTAAGACTTCACACGGTGGCTTGACACACTGCTTTATCATTTTCAGGCAAATGGCTATAAGCCATTCTTTGAAAAAGGGTGGTGCATCCAGAAATCCCCCACTCTCTAATCTTACTCTGGGCAAGTGAAGTCCTGTGTGAATGTTTCCATTGGTATGATGTGTTTGTTGACTTACAAATTGCTTGATGGGAAATCATAGATATCATATGATGATGTTGGGGAGGACACCTCCAGCCCTCTTTAAAGTGTGGAGATCACATAACTTTCATATATACATAATCATATATGAATGACTAACATGGCCTTTCATGGAGTAGAAGTTATCATGGAAAGAGCACAGATGGAAGCTAGACTGACATGGGATTAAACCATTACTTTTACCACTCACTAGCAGGGTGCAGTGGCCATGAAAACGTGCCCTGTAGACCTGCAGCCACAGAGAATATAACTGACTGAAGGTTATGGGTTGCTGAGCTCGGAAATCCATCCCTGCATTTGCACTGTGGCCAGGCTTCTGTGTGCTGCTCCCAGCCTGTCACCGAATGCAGAAGGAGTATTAAAGCAGGTCACTTTCTTGGAGCCGTGCGACTCCCTAGAGGCTGACTTTGGCTCTAAGATAGCCTGAAACTTCCTCAGTCTGTGTGGCATCCCAGGAGCTTTCCACCCATACTTCATTCCCTTGCTCCATCATTCATGAATGGACCTTTGTCATGGTCTGTTGGCTTTCCCCGACTCTATGGTTTTTACACAGACACTTGTGCTAGTAAAATCCTTGCATAAATAGTTGTGTCCTCATGTCTGTTACTCAGAGATTCTGAATTGATGCGTGGAGTAACCTTGGACAAGTTAGTTCATTTTAAAATCTCTTTCCTTATCTGAAAAGTGTTAATAATTCTTGTTACATGGGGGTTGCACAAAGGGATATGATAATGTATGAAAAGCTCTTAACCCCGTAACTGGCAAACACAGATGTTTAATAAATGCAGCTTTTCTTCCATTAACCATCTTCTCTTTTCTTTTAGAATATTCCTAACAATGGGGTTAAATCATATTTTCTTGTGTTTATGACCTGTGGCATTTGAACACAAATGAAGCCTTAGTGTAATAAAATGGTCCTGTTTTAATTATAGTCCCATCCTCTTCTCATGAACTGTCTCTCAATTTGGGGAAAGCTTTACTTTGCAGACCTCTCTGTAATCTTTGATCAGTTTAATAATGTGGATTGAAAGGAAAAAAAACAGCTGCAGGGAGAAACCTTATTAAACTGTGTGTGCTAGCTTTATTACTTCCTTCGATAAGGTTAATGCCGAACATTTACCTTGTCGTCTAATTTCCGTGCATTGAATGCAAGTTCTACGTAGTCATCATTGCCAGATAATTCTTCAGCGATCACCTAAAGGACAAAGTACAATCAGCTACAGCGGGGCCACACCAGAAACTCATGAGCCAGCAAAATTCAAGACCAGATGTGGGGCAAAGAATTTTTCCACAAATCTAGTGAACATAGCACACCATTTCCAGGTATTGAAAGGAATTCTCTAGGCAGCACTAGATAACTAGATTTCTTTTTATGCTCAATATGAGAGTATGAGGGCTAGGACCCAAGATGGAGGAAAGGATACTGGGAGTGGGAATAAAATGATTTCTGTGTATTCCAGACCAATGGTTACCTGGCTGTCAAAGAAATATTCTAATTCCTATTTTGCAAAAGTATAGGAACCACCCTACAAGTTGGTCTCTGACTGAGGGATAAATGATGAAAAACAGAAAGATTTAGAGCAGAGGGGCCAGGGCGCTCTTGACACTCTTAGGCAAGGAGCTCTGAGCCTTTGGCTCACCTCGCTGTTCTTCTTCACTTAGACCCTTGAGCAAGCCCAACATCCGTCTGCTCCTATTATCTGCTCCTATTATCTATACTATATGACTGGGTCGACAACTGGATCTCAGCTGCGCTGACTTTTTTTTGGAACTTACAACGTGCCAGCACACCTGCATGCCACCAGAAGAGCACAGCTTGCTGCCTTTCTCCATGCACTGGAAGAGGAGGTCAATTAGGCCTCAATCTTATTATCTGGTCTCACACATGAAAGCCTGTCCTTGAGCTTTGTGAGAGAGCCTGAGAGTGAGGAGAGGGAGAGGGGGAGAAGGAGGGAGAAGAAGATGGAAGAGTTGTGGGGAGAGAAGGAGGGAGAAGGAAAAATTCTCAGGATCTAAGCTCTGAGAATTCTTGATAAAAATTTAAAGTGAAGAAGTAATACAATCTAGCAGGCTCTTTCATAAGATGCTTTCCAATATTTAATAGCCAGTGAGTTTCAAAACCTCAGAGCAAAAGTTGGTGAAAAGGAAACCAACACAAAACAAAACAAAAACACCAACAATCACAAAATCAGCAAAAATCTGGAAGTCACTCTAATTGTATATATGTTAATCATGTATACATAATGCTAGGATTTTACTGTATATTCAGAGACCACAGTAAATGAACATCCTTATCAAATTGTCATTTTGACATACTAAAATTTAATCCAGCTGTATCTCCATTTTATCTGAGCTCAATTTTTCTATTATGAGTTGATCTGAATACTCACGGGTTGCCTCTGGGAAATTTTTAAGTTATTTACACTTAATGTAAAGCTAAAAAGGTTGTCTAAAGAGGAGCGGACTCCAAGAAGTATGAGCAACCAAAAATTCAAAATTTGAGTCCGGGTATATGGGAAAATCTCAAGAACTTTTTGATAACCTAGAAATTATTTTTTTAAAATTCATTCTCTTTTGTCTCCTAGTAACTTAGGACCTTTTACAATGAATTTGGGTGGTGGCTCTTAGCTATTCTGTAATCACAGACACCTCTGGAAACTTAAAGTTGTGATCTTTTCTAGCCCAAGAGGCCTTGAAAATCTCACATTTCCAGGTGTTTTCCTGAAGCTATTGAAACTAATGTTTTGATCCAAGGATCTGAGATTAAGAAAACTACTATTTAAATACTTACAATTTGAAAGGAGATTAAAATTTTGCATATGTATATAAAGGATGAAAATTTCTAAAATGCTTTCTCAGTAAACAGGCAGCAAGATTAGTTTTTTTCCCCTAGGGAAAAATCAATGGCAAATTTTATACTGGGGTTGTAGGCTTTGAAGATGAGTCTTTGGGTTCAAGACTTTTTAGACTACTGTTCGTGTCTTCAAAGACTAGTTGATTCCTTATTAGAAAAAAGCTTCATGTGGCAGTCATTCATAACATTCAAGTGAAAGGCTCTGGGATGTAGCTCTGTGGTACTGTGTGTACTTAGCATGTGAAGCCCCAGTTCAATTCATAGCACTACAAAAACAGGATGATAATTAAAATATTCAACTAAACAATTCAGGTAAGTTCTTGTGAGAATGGCCACAATTTTCACCATTGGGAGCTCTTTTAAACTTTAAAAAAATTACGTTGTTTAAAAAGGAATCAACCACTTTCAAGTTAAAAAGGAGGGTTAAAGGAAAAGAATTTTGCTTCCTGGAAATTTGCTTTCCTGGCAATTTAGATTTTTCTTAGTCTCTTTCTTTCTGTCTCTCTGTCTTTGTCTGCCTGTCTGTCTCTCTATCTCTCTCCCTCCTTCTCTTTTCATACATATACCTAAACAGATGCACTGTTTTCTCTACCTTTCTCATAAGCTCTAATTTGAGATGGCAAAATTTCAAATACCAGCATGAAACTTTAGGCTTCTAGAAATACGTTCAGCATTTCTCAATAGAACATCCCATGATATTAAAACTGCTTTATATGGTGCACTGTGCAATACAGCAGTTATACAGTGTGACTATGAACATTATTTGATTTTATTTAATTTTAAATAATTCACTTCCTTAAATAATCACACAAGACTAATGGCTATTGAATCATAGTTTGAAACTGTCATATCTAAGAGTATTAAGAGCTGGACTCTGCTTTGTAGGCAACAAACTTTACTTGAACTAAATGTTTCTGAAGAGTAGCTTTGATAATATAAAGACCCCAGGCAGTTCCACATTCTTCATATGTCCAGCACCACTCAAAGGCATCACAATTGCAAAAGTGCTTAGGAAAAATGAGTAATCTCACTTTCAAATCCATTTCCTTCCCCGTTTTTCTTCAGGGTAGAAGGACTGAAATTATATTGTCAGCAAAGAAAAAGAAGGAAAGTGCAAAGGCAATTGGGATAGCTCAGTAGCTGTAACGGGCTCCCAGTAGGCAGAAGCCCTGCTTGTAGGGGTGCAGTATGGCCAGCCAGTCCTCTGGGAGGGCTCACCGTGATGGAGGATTTCCCAGCTGTGTTCCCATGCTTCAGCAGAGACTTGGACAGCTTCCTCTGGGAGACAATCTGCACAAAAGGAAACAGAAAGAGGAGATAGTTGTCACATAACTACAGGTCTATTTTTAAACTTTTTCCTCCATGAAATTCCATAGTCACAGTTCTGCCTGATACTATGGCACCTATGTCTATTTATATTCTAAGGTTCATCCACAAACTTCTCTTAATACAGGCTGTTCCGTCCTTCCCTTCCTCCTATGGTGTATGCTGCAAGAAAATGCTAGTAATAATTTAGTCAATTAGGAGGTGGCTTTATCGTTGGTGAGGAATTTATATCAAAGTCAGATGGATAATGTTGAACATGCACATTAAGATAATGTAAATGAAGCTTCGAATAATCTCAAATGATCACCAAAGCTCCTTGAAAAGTGGGGGATGGGAAAAGGAGTCCAGTGTCTAAATATGCAGCTTCGACGTCTCTAACATCTACAGTTCTATTTTTAGTATATTCATTAGGAGGCTATAAAGTAAGTCATCAGGAAAGTGATGCTCAGACAAGCCAGCAGGAGTAATTGGGGCCCTCTTCATACTGCAGTGTCAGTACATGCCGTGTATCTCTCACAGTGGAAATTGTTTTAGCAGAACCTGCTCATCCCTTGTTTCCTTCTTTATTCTCTTTTAGAAAGAGAAGCTTGGCAAGGCACCAGAGTCCAGATAGGGATGCCATTCATGATTTCCAAAGCAGGAAAGGGTTAAAAGAATCCAGCTGAAGCCATGCTCATTTCTAAAGAACAACACAAACCACTGTGGTGGGCAACTTCTACATATGACAGTCCAGTGATCCAAACCAGTGATCCTAGGTTTGGTATTCGGGCTACGGTATAAGCCCCTCCCCTTGAGCAAGTAATAGACCCAATGACTTGCTTCTAACAAGCAGAATATCACCAAAACGATGAACTGTCACTTGTGAGATTAGGTTATACAATGCCTTTCAGGACCCACATTGTCACTGCTCAAGAAAGAGCAAGAGACATTTACCATGAGAAATTGGGTGGCCGTAGTTCACTTCTTTGGAAATACCAGCATTTCCAATTGCAAGGTATAAAGAGACTGCGTCTATGTACTGGCTTCTGCCTTTTGTAAATGCCAGGAAATAGTCCTTCTGAGGAAATGGGCATTTAGTTACACAAGTGTCCAATCAAGCAAGCAATAAAACAAACTTATTTTATACTCTCCACCCATCTCAGCTTCAAAGAATAATAATTAGTTTAAAGCTTCCATTGTAATAATGATGGACAGGCAATGAGTTGTCATTGAAGTTGCCATTCTTAGGACTATTGAGCAAAAATAGCAGGGATGCCCAGCTGGAGTGAGGAGCTACAGAGAAAAGCCTATTTGTTCCAAACCCCACTTGTCATGTATGCTTTGTTGCTTCTGAAGCAACTGTTCCAGGCTGAGAAAGACCTTAGGTCTTGTCAACAAATGAGAAAGTTGGAGTGACAAGGACTCACCCTGGCCTCAGCTGACATTTGAGACCAACAAATAGTAAGTTCTGCCTGGCATTAAGGCTAAAGGGGGTGCACTTGTCAGAAGTCTTGTAATTTGATTCATTTCACCCTGCAGTTGGGTCACAGCTGCAAACTTTAACGTTCAATCAATGGGTGAAGCACAGAGGGAGGAAATGGAAATCGGTGCAATGTTTTTAGTGAGGTTGGACCAGAGGGACAACAGAATCACAGGAGTCTGGGCAGGAAGCACCTTTACTCTTCCAAGTGGTTCTCATTTTATTTTATGTTATTTTATTTTATTTTATTTTATTTGGAATTTCCTTCTAATGGATAAAGAATAAAAGCTTTCAATTCAGTATTTTAAGAAATACATTATCAGATGAACTTTTCCCCAAATTCTTCAGAACAGTCACTTTGGACTCTAGATGGTCATTTTTCAAAAGATTAGTAGTGACAATATCTTCAGTATTCTTTTTTAAAAAAATTTTTGACATTGCTCAAAATCTGTTGCAATAATGAATATTTACTGAACACTACCTCTGTGCTAGGTACTCATGGATCAGACACAGGGCCAAACAGAAGCATGCAAAAACTCTGGGTTTCATTTTACAGGCATAACTCCACTGGCCTAATGGATAATCTGCAAAGCATGAATTAGAGAACTTGCACTTCTTAAAAAGGTAAGTATATATGAAGTGAAAAAGTCTTTGTATGATTAATTTTTGAAGTTGCAGGATTGAAACAAGCTTAACATCGCAATTGCGGGACATCTCAGAGCTTTCGTCTTGAATTCCCTAGGGCAAGCATGTAATGTACATTCCTTACACACATTTGGCCTCAGAACCCTTTGGTCAAGGAACGTCTCTAGTGGTTGGAAAACTACTACTACATGCACTGTGCCCATCACTATGGAGAACAACTAAGGTGTCCTGTTAACTCACTCGGCAGACAGCAAACCTGCCCACAGCTCCATAGGTCTTCCTTTTACAGAGCTGGCCCAGCTGCCTCTAGCCACAGCCACCATCTCCTCACCTGAAGGTTTTCCATGGTCTCTACACACAGCAGGCTGGATGTGGGGAGAATCAACACTCTTCAGGGAAGACCTCAACCAACCATTGATGAGTTGGGTGCATAGATTCCCCAGCTCCTTTGTCGTGGAGGTGAGGGGTGACTCGGAGGTGTCTTTCTCTACCAATGCTTGAGTTTCGTGAGATGAAGCTCAAGGTGCTGCTGTGGTGATCAGTTAGAAAATGATCCTTTTTTTATTGGATGTTTTCTCCTTCCAATTTCACTTCTCTACTACCTCCTGATTTTTCTTGTACCTCACAAATAATGGACCGACCCTCCAATACCTGACTATTTTGGAGAGAACATAACCAAGATCCTTACTGTGTCACATAATATGTGGGACACAGCACACATGTTACCTCACTTCATGTCATTTAATGATCAAACTCTTTCGTCCTCAAGCAGCTGGGATGAGGGAATCCAGTGTTATGGACATGAACCAGTTCAAGGTCAGAGTGTCATAGACTGAATTGTGTCCCTCCCCAAATTCGCATGCTGAAGTCCCGACTCCCAGTGTGACTATTTGGAGAGAGGGTTTTTAAGGAGATAAATTAGGGTATAAGTGTGGGACCCTAATCTCATAGGGTTGGTGTCCTTGTAAGAATCTGCTAGTGACCTGCTGACTACAGAAATCTCAAGAAACATGCAGAACAGTTCCTAAAGCCGTGTACCTAGGCTGCTCTGGATAATTTAAGCAAATTTTCAATAAGATGGCCTAGACCTGACATCAGCCTGACCCTTCTTCCTCCCTCTCTGCCTGTCCTTCTTACATACCTTCTCTAGGGTACACATAAAGGAAAGGCTTTGATAAAGCTGGCTGTCTTCAAGACAGTAAGGGAGCCCTCCGAAGAAACAAACCCTGACAGCACCTGGATCTTAGGCTCCTAACTTCCAGAACTGTGAGAAAATAAACTTTTCTTGTTTAATAGAATCTAGGACACCCACAGTCTACGACAGCTGACTAACACACACAGGTGCAGGAGTTGAAGCCAATAGTTATAGGAGTCAAGTCTTTATTAAACAGATTCTTATTGAATATCTGTCAGGTGCTGGGTGTTGAAAATAAAATAGAGCAGGAAGGGACTAGGTAACATAAAAAAAAGTTACATAAAACACGTCAAATTCCAACTCTGCGAGGTTGGGTCATGTGATGGGGGACAGGCCTGGTCCAGGAGATGAGGGAAGGCGTTTTTGAAGAAATTACTCTTAAAGTGAAGGCTTGTGGAAAGAAGTGAAAGGTGAGAGAGGGGAGGGATGGTGCCCAGGCAGAGGGGGCAGCAGGCACATAGGCATGTGTGAGTATGAGGAGCATAGAGTGTTCAAGGGACAGAAAGAAGGCCTTTAATTTATCCCCACGCACTCTGCACTCTGGTTCTGGTGTTTCAGCAATGCTGGCCGTGATGGGCTACAGAAACATCAGTCTCCACTTGCTGCCCCCAGGATACATGCTGCAATCCGTGTAACCCGTGAATACTGCCGTATATGCCAAAATAACAAGAAGGTCTTTGCAGGTGTTTAGGTTGAGGATTTTGAGCTGAGAAGGTTGTGCCAGATTACCCAGTGGGGCCCTAAGTGTAGCCTCATGTGTCCCTCTAAGAGGGACTTGGGTGAAATATGACAACACACAGTCAAAAGAGAGGGCAGATCAGAGAGAGATGTGTGTATTTTGGACACTGGCAATCACACAGCCACAGACTAGGAAGAATGGCAGCAACCAGAGTCCAGAAAAAGCAGAGAATGGATTCTGTCCTCCAGCCCCTAGAAGGAAAGTGGTCCTGATTTAAGATCTTGGTTTAAGACTTTGACCCCTCAAAACTCTGAGAGGAGTAATTACCTGGTATTCAGCCACCAAGTTTGTGATAATTTGTAACAGTAGACGCAGGAGACGGCTGGGCTGGTTTAGCCTAAGATCAGGTTCAAAGTCCCAGGAAGGCATGCAGTGATGGCCTCAGTGATGCCAAAATTAGGGAAATCCCACCTTTACATTTCGCTCCCCAAGACTGTGGGGCACTGTCACTTTACCTAGTGCGAGGCCTCCAAGTCCTGGTCAGTCTGTTTTCATTGCTGACCCAGAGGACTCCCAGCCTTGCCTGAGTACAGAGCAGTCCTAGATGGCTTTGGCGTGTTGTGTAAATTATGAATAAAGAACAGTTTAAGCATCACTTAAAGACCATAACAAAAGAGCTGTCAAGAGCTATGATTTTTCCTGACATATGATGTCTTCTTTTAATTGACAAATTCAATGCTTTTTCAAGATACACACTAGAGGTTTAGCTGCTGTGGAAGGAGGGAGGTAAAGCCACTTGTGGGACTAAGAAAGATCTCTCTTGCCATTCACAGTGCCTTCCTCCTCTGTCTAATCCGGCCCTCTCTAGCAGTAGCAGCAGGGTGGAAGAGTTTGCTAAGACTCGGACTCTACCCCATGTCTGTTGAATCAGGCTCTGTTTTGCCTGCACACTGAAGTGGAGATGCTCTGAGCCAGAAAGTAAAACGACACATAGAAGACAAGGAATTTTAGTGCAATAGGATCAGATTTCAAATATGAATTTTAGGAGAGGCCCTAAATGAATCTGTTTTGCTGACTTTTACTTTCACTAATGGGGGAGAGTTCCAGAAACTAAGGAAAGTGCAATTCTAAAGGTTTCTTTCTTGAGTGATATGCCTGTGGGCTTACATTTTGTGTAAATTCACTAGAGCCCCCTCCGCAACTGTCCAATGGAGACTCTCAAAAGGACTACCCTAGGGAGGATGATTCAGGATGTTATCATGCATAATAGTATCAATGGGTAATCTATTGGTTTGGACTTGCTGTCTTAAGCTTTCTATTAATCAGGGTTCTAATTACTTCAAATGTAATTACAGGCTTTCACCCTTGCTTTGATTTTATTAGCAAGAGAAGGAGTTGAGGGAGAGTTTCAAAGGAGAGAGGGACTGAAGGAGTGCTTGCATATTAATTAACTGTTTTGCCTCATCTCTTGTGCATGACCTATTATCATCACAAATGACCCTGGTCAGTTATTAGTCATTGTCATGTATCCCTTTACCCTATTCCCCTAGCCACGCAATATGGCAATCAAGACAGAAAAGAAAAGGCCTCTTTCCTAAGTATCCCAGTGATGGGGCTAGAGCATTTTGTAAGGTCAAAGGCACATGGTAGTTTTTGAATTCGTCCCTTTGCTGGGTTATGACTTCTCTGTAGTGAGGCCAGAAAGCAAATACCAGCAGTCCATGGAACAGAGGAGGATTGAGGGGATCAGCTTTAAATGAAAGAAGCTAACTATAGCTTTGATACAGACTAGGTATTTTATTATGACTAGTTAAAGGTCACACAACTATTAAAGAGTCATAGCAAATATTTTAAGAGCTATATTTGTCAGCTTGCTATGTTCTATATTGCCTTATGTGTTTTGAGCCACTTAATTCTCACAGTAGCCTTATGGAATAAATGTTATCATATATCCATGACTGGATGAAAAAAATTGAGATACAGAGAGTTTATTAGTTTGCTAAGACTGACATAATAAATTACCACAGATCTGGCAGCTTTAAACCACAGAAATCTATGCCCTTTGGGCTCCAGAGGGCAAAAGTCCAGAACCAAGGCATTGGTAGCGCCCTGCAGAGGCTTCAGGGGAGACCCCAAATCTGGTGTAGCTGGGGGTGTCTGCCCTTGTTGCTCTGCTATGGCTGCGTCACTCCACCTCCTTTCCTCTTCTGTCTGTCCTTTCCTCCATGGGCCTCCCACAAAAACACTTGTTACTGGACTTGGGGCCTGTTAATTCAAGATGACCATCTTGAGATCTCTCATTTAAATCTGTAAAGACTCTCTTTTCAAAATAAGGTCACATTCATGGCTAAGGTACTTAGGACATGGACACATCTTTTTGGATGGCCACCACTTAGTTCATAGCAGAACAACTTGATTAACTGCTCGATTCTATTACCAGTAAATAGTAGAGCTGAGACTTGAATGCCAAGTCTTGTTCCCAAGTTCTTGCTCTTAATTGCTAGACTCTCCTCTCTCACATAAGTGGTACAAATAGAACTTGACTTGATACAGGTGCTGGCTAAACCCTACCAGATAAGCAAAGTGACTCACAATCATTCCCTGGCCTCAGGAAGCTTGCCAAGAAGGGAAGTTTCCTCCACATATGTCACACCTAGCTTCACTCCTGCTATCTAATCTATAGCAAGAATCATATGTGAGCTCTAAATGCTGGTCCTGGTTGGGTTCCTGGGCTACTTCATCTCTGGGAACCTGTTGCCCCATCTGTGAACCATGGTTTTAGTGATGTGCATGGATATTACCAAAATCCTAGCACCAGGCGTGTACAGGTGCTCAGGAAATGCTGCTTTCCTTCTCCTTTCTCTCCCATTCAATCTATCCCAACCTAGAGATCATTACAGTCATCTATTGGTTTGGATTGGGGTCCTTGCTGGGAAATAACAGAGGTATTTAAGACACTGAATTGATGAGACTTCATGCTTAATTGCTGGGTAGGAGTAGAGAATGACAGGCATGAGGGAGGGCTCTGAGTTACAGGCTTCTGGTTTGCGGGAGCACACAGGTGCCATTCACTGGGTTGGGTCTGCTAGAGGAGGGGCCAGTGCAGGGTGCCACAGAGGGAGCAACAGGAGGAGACAGAGAGCTTAGCTTAGAGCTGGTGAGTCTGAGGACGTCTGTGGGTCATCCAAGTGGAGTTAATATCCAGAGTTGGATTCATGAGCCTTGGACTCAGAAGAGAGTGCTGATTTTAGAGTCTGTAGAGCATGGATGGAATGGAATGGCAGGAGGGCACAGGGAGAACATATAAAGGAAAAAAAGAAGGCTCAAGAGTGAGGCAGGCTTCCAGGATGAGATCACAGCATTGATTTATTGCTTCCCTCTAACTTCAGCGACTGAACAATCAATGCCTGGAGGACCAATCTCCAGGGCCATGAGGTAACTGAGGGATGACATGCAGTCCTCTCTGTCCTCCCTGCTCAGCTAGGATAGAGAAAGCTCTGGGGGAAAGAAGAGCCAGGGTAGGACAGGGGTTGTCTTTTGTTTGTGTGATAATAGAGGCATTAAAATAAACAAGATGGAAACCTGGGGCTGTCAGTGAGGATGCAGGAGAGAGAGTACCTTGGTGCACTGTCTGTTCATAGCTGTGTGATTCACTACAGTGTTTCTATGTGAATATTTAGCAGTTTCTATCAAAGACCATAGTGAGTATACCTAAATATTCCACTTTTAACTTATCATTTTTTAAAAAAAAATCTGGCTGGGTAGACAGTATGTATAACAAAGTGTTGTTTATAATTTGAAAACACAGGAAACAGTCTTAAGGTTTGCAAACGGACATATTACATGACTATTGTCATTATGGAATACAATGTAACACTTAAAATAAATGATGTGGAGTATATCTGCTAGCATTGAAAAATGTTAATTATGGGGTTCTTTTGGTACCACGTATCAAACTCATGACCTTGTACTTGCTAAGCAGGCACTTATGCTGCTGAGCTAAATCCCCAGCGCCTTAATTATGTACTTTTGTGTGAAAAAAAAAGCAACTAAAATCATGCAAGTCACCAAAGGTTTATTAAAAAAAAAAAAAAATATATATATATATATATATATATATATATATATATAAAATGGTTTTTGCAATGAACCTGTATTACCTTTACTTAGTGAAAAACCAGTACATAATACACAGATGGGATACAAAGTCTTGGTTGGCTTAAAAGTGATGTTGTGGAAAAGACACAACTGTGCTGATAGGAAAAGCAGGAACATGGCCTCTTGAAACCTCTAACAAAGCTGAGGGAGGGTGACTCTGGGGACAGAGACTCCAGCAATTGTCAGCATCTAGCACTTAGTGGACCTGAGGACCTGAGCGTAAGCCCTGCCCTGTGAGCCCACAGGCTTTGCAGACGCTGTTTCCCAGTGGCCAGTTGTTCTCTGGATCCTGTGTTAAAAGTGCTGGTAAGGACAGTGCTGTAAATGGGACAAAGGACAGAACTGCTTAGTAATGGACACATGTATACTGTCAAAGACTCAGAAGGCCTGACAGTATTTAGCTCAAGGCTTGGTCACTTTAAAACAGTGTGTGCCTAAGCAAGTTACTTCAAGGTTCAGGTGCTTTGTGGAAACAAGAGGAAATGACAGCGCTTCACCCTCAGGGGTTTTGTGAGGATTAACTGGGATACTTGGTACAAGCTTGCAGCATGAGGTCAGGCAGTAATATCACTTTTGTTATTGTTCACATTCAGTAAATTCATTACTGAATAGATGAATGAATGACTGTATACCAGCTTCATGTTACTATGATCCTTAATCACTGTACAAGCAAAATAGATCCATGCAAGGGAAGAACAGAGCCTAAACACTATACATTGCTTGGTCCAGGAGAACTTCAGGTAAACATCCACAAGACAGTGTCCACTTGCAGATGGGTGCCACAGATCTCCCTGAGCTAGCACAAAGAGATGTTTTTTCAGACACAGGAGTCGATCTATCAACTCATGAGGGAGGAGGTTTCATGCTTGAGCCCCATGAGCAGTTTTACAGAGGCAGCATTTAGGAAGAATTATTATTCTGCTTCCTGAGTTTACAAAAGGTTGTAAAAATTTAATGCACTTTGGGGAGCAACGTGGTATAACGGGAAGACAGGTGGTTTGAATTTTAACCCCGCAGCTTGCTGTGAGTGTGACCTTGAGTGAGTGAGCTGAGACAGAGTAGAGATGAGATGATGGAGAGGTGACAGTGGCTTCTTTTAAGCATAGTGTCTGGAGTACAAGGCCCTCCAAAATTAGTCTCCTCTGTTCAACTGACCACTTACAAGGAAGTCAGTGGAAACACTTGGGGATTTGGAGAGGGACCCTTTTCTTATTAAGCATATGAAACAGAAGGCCAGATGTAGTGCAGCTCAGCTATAAGGGAAGAGTAAGTTAGCACCCCGACTATGAGTCCACATGCCTGATCCTGAAGTCTTCTGGTTCACTTTGCAGGTTCATAATCTTGGCCTATGGTGGTGATGATGATCATAATACCATTGATAGCATGAAGTTCACAAATGTCTGACCTTTGATCAGCTCTTAGGACCATTTAGCTACAAAAGAGCTTTATTGTCACAAAATGTCCACAAAATATATTGTCCAAGTTGGAACATCCTTGAAGGTCAAAGGAAATAGTATTACCAAATGGGTATGAATTAGGGTGACTGGGGTGCAGTGAGCCTGACTCGATGGGAAAGGGTGAAATCTCTCTCCTGGGAAGTGTCTGAGGTGAAGCCAAGAACAACAGAGAGCAGTACACAGATCCTTTCTTTTTATTTTAAAGAGGAAAAAAACCAGAAAAATACAGCATCACAAAAGCAAAATGACAACAACAACAACACACAATAGCGATATAGGATTTCAAAACAAGATGATGGGAATTTAACAATGGTTGTTATATTGCATAGTAGTATCTTCAAAATCATGCTGAGGTTACTGGATATAAGCATGTGAGATTTATCCAACAATATAATTTCCCTTTAAGCAGTTTCTTTCCCTTTCATATTATCTATTGTAACTTTTGCATCTTATTTAATCTTTCAGTTTCTTATACTAGTGAAACAATATGGTGTTTACACATGCAAGTCTTATTTATTTCACTTATGAATATGGTTTCTAGTTGCATCCATTTACCTATAGAAGCTTCGAGTTTATCATTCTTTATGGCTGAGAAGTATTCCATTGTATAAAAATACCACATCTTTTTAATCTATTCCTCACCTGATGTGCAGTTGGATTGTTTCCAAGATTTAGCTATTACAAATTATGTGTCTTTAAACATGGGTGCATATATATTGCTGTGGTATGATGTTTGCAGTTCTCCTGGGAAAATATCCAGAAGGAGAGTAACGGTCAAATGAAACTTCTAATCCTAGTTTTTTGAGGATTCTCCACACTGATTTTTATGGTGGTTGTACCAGTTTACACTACCACCAACAATGGAGAAGAGTTCTTTTTCCTCACAGCCCCACTAGCATTAGTTATTGGTTAATTTCTTGATGTCAGCCATTCTTTTTATTTCAGTGTTGTTTTAATTTACATTTCTCAAATGACCAGTGATGTTGAATTTTCTTTATGTATTTATTTGCCATTTGTATTTCTCCATCTGAGAACTGTGTATTCATTTCAGATGCTCATTTTTCAATTGGGTCTTTAAATTTAGATGGCTTAAATTTTTCAGATGCTTTATACATTTTAGATGTATAAAGCATCTTTATACTGTCGCTTTGTCTGAGGGACAGTTGGCAAAAATCTTTCCCAATCAATGGGTTTTCTTTTTACTCTGTTGGTGATTTCTTTCAATGTGAAAAAACTTTTTAATAAGATGAGATCCCAACTGTTGATTCTTTGAAGTACTTCCTGTGAAGTTTGGTTTTTTTATGAACTCTTTGTCTACCCTATGTCCTCAAGATTTCTACCTACTTTGTCTTGCAGTAGGTTTAGTGTTTATGTCTTAATATTTAGATCTTTGATCTATTTTAACTTTAGTGCATGGTGATAGGCATGGGTCTAGTGTAAGTCTTCAGCATGTGGAAAGCCAGTTTTTCCATCACCACTTATTAAAGAGGCTATATTTCTTCCAGTAAACGTGTTTGGCCCTTTTGTCAAAGATAAGATGGCAGAGTGTGTTTATGGTTGTGTCTGTATCTTCTATTCTGTTCTTTTGATCCTCAAGTCTGTTTCTTTGCCAGACCATGCTGATTTTGTTACAGCAGCTTTGTAGTATAATTTCGAGTCTGGGATTGTGATGCCTCTTTCCTGCCCTTTGCTGCTCAGAATTGCCTTTGCTTTCTAGATCTCTTATGGACCCAGATGAATTTGAGTATTATTTTCTCTAGATCTGTGAGATATGCTAATGATATTTTGATAGGAATTGTATTAAACCGTATAACAGTTTTGGGAGAATGGCCATTTTTACAATGTTGTTTCTTTCTATTCATGAGCAAGGGATATCTTTCTATTTTCTGAAATCCTCCTCAATTTCTTTCTTCAGAGTACTATAATTTATAAATCTTTTAGTTACACAGACTCTTAAAAAGGTTGGGTTAAACTCAGCACTGCTTTTGTCTTCACTCTCCTTATCCTATGAGGACCTTGTCAGCAAATTAACTGTAATACCCCGTTTTCTGGTTTGAATTCAGTGAGGAGAGAGCCTTGGCAGATTTCTGCTCCTTTGTTTCTGATGATGGCTCGGGAAAGTGCACTGACCTTAACCTGCTCATGGGCAGATGCTAAGCAAGGAGGGTGAGGCACAGGAATCAGCTTACGTGGGGCCGCCCTGAACTTGGACTCAGGAGCCTGCATATTTGCTGACCCGCAGCAGCGTATAGAGAATCCCAGAGGCCCACATCCTGTCAAAACAAAGTTAATTAATGCATACTCAGCCTCATTTTGTCCTTGGATCTGTAGCCAAGACTCTTGGGGGTGATTCTGTGAACTAAGCAGTTATTGCTTTTCTCCCCCTATGTTTATTTAATAAGCTAATTCAAAATACAAATACTGTATTCTCTTTTTGAAATTAAGTTTGAGCTGGAGAGTCTAGGTTTGGGGAAAACTTCAGAACCTCTTTGCAAAGCCAATGATTCTTCTTTAATATATTTGTTATTAGAGCTTCAAGCCCTCCTTGGTCCCATCTATAATTGAAAATAATATTACAAAAGTTCAGGATCAAATGAGGCAGCCAGCTCTCTTCCCTGTAGGAACAAGGTACGGACCAAATCTTTACCTGAAACAACAGCAGAATTATTTTTCAAAACCTTACCAAATACCCATGCACATGGGTTTCTCACAAATTTCCCAGACTGAAATATTTCCTTACAGTTTTTTGTTTTGTTTTGTTTTGTTTTTGAGACAGGGCCTCACTAAGCAGTTTTGGCTGGGCTTGAAGTCATTTTGTAGCCCATACTGGCCTCCAAGTCACAGTGATCTTCCTGCCTCAGACTGTGCTAAGATTACAGAGTCGTACCACCACACTTGGCCCTTACAGCTTTCAAAAATTCTTCAAAAGCTTCCTTAAGAATCTGCATAATGCATATGTCCCTTCTCCTTTCCCTTGAGCGTGGGTGCCTGGGAGTTACTATGGAAGCTTTATTGTGATGTTTTTATTAACATTTATCATATTTTTTTTCCAATTATAGATATGATGTATATTCTTTTTAGGAAAATACAGCTGTGACTCTACAAATCAGCTATAATCACACAACCTAGATATCATCATTAAAAATAATACCCTCAGGAGACCCTGGGTAACTTAGGAACTTAGCAAGACAAAAACAAACAAGTAAAACAACAACAAAGTCATGAAAAAAAGCTAGGGATTTAGCTCACCTCAAAGACCCTAGATACAAAGTCTAGTACCACACACACACACACACACTTCCATGCCTTTTGGGTTTTTTTTTTAAAAATGGGTACTTCAGCAGCTAATATCATAATAAACTTTATACACAGTCTAAACAACAACAAAAAAATCAGATATCTTCACAAGTTTTAAGGCATTTTTAGTAACCTTTGAAAATACAGTTTGTACCTCAGTTCACGAACTTAACTCTTTCCATGAGTTTGCTCACGAACTGAATTGGATGAGAACTGAATCAAATTTCCCCACCAGGGCAACATTGAACCCACTGAATTCATCTGATTGAATTCTCTTTGAATTCAGTTCTCTTCGAATTCAGTTTGTGACCAAAATCATGGAAAGAATTAAATGCATGAACCAAGGTAGCATTGTAATTGAAAGTCTTATTTTTAGTAAATAAAAAATTTGATAGAGATTTGGTTTGGAGGTAAACATATTATTTGATGAGTTGACTTTTTAGCTATGGTGCTAATTACATCAGAATTGGGACAAGGACAGGACATCGCTATCTAAGCCACCCAGGATACTGACCATGGAGAAGGTGCAGCAGGTAACCCATCATTTGCGGGAGAAAGGCATGGCCTGAGGGGCGGAAGAACATTCACCAGTACCATGAGGAGGGCAGAACGGGCTGAGGTGCACAGCCCTGAGTTGGGGGCATGTAACCCGAATGAAATATGGCTGGGAACAAGAAGAATGGGAACTGGGTAGAGGTCTCTGGCAGTTGTTTTCACATCCTGGTGACAGCACCAGCTCTTTGCATGGGTGGGGTGTGTTGAGCAGCTGAACATGATGCACCAGCCTGACCAACACGAGCTTTGAGTTCGTTTCAGTGTTGGTGTGATAGACCTGGCGAATCATCACTGAGTCCCAGCTTTCTTATCCTCCTCTCCTGTACCAATCTGAGATGATGAGAAGAATCTTATTACTGTGACTGTATGTGAAACGGGGTCTAGAAACACAAGCTCATTTTAATTGCTACTAAATACACATTTTAAGAAACTATCTTTGAGATTTAAGAGGCACAAGGAGTTAATGTTGGAAGGGGGAAAGATATGCTGAGGTATGATGTCACCTGTGACAGAATGACATCTGTGACTTAACAAGAAGGACATGATGGTATTACCTCACACTGAGTCAGACCTGTGTGGTGGGGGGAGGGGAAAAGAGCAGCCTGGAAAGAAAAGAAAAGGCAGGAAACGATCCTTAATTTCAGAAAAGTGGAAGGTAAGAAATGAAATGAAAATTGGTGATGATTCAAACTGGAAGGAAGCTAGAGACAAATTAATTCCAAACCTCCCCTCTACAGGAAAGCCACTCTGTCATAGAAATATTAAGCAAATTGCCCAAGGAGACATAAGGAGTGGCAGATCTAAGACAGACTCTTTACGCCTTTCAGGATACTCTAAAAACAATGTAAAGGTAAAGGGAGAGTCCCAAGAAAGCAGACAGATTTTCTTAAGATCTGAATTTAAGATTCCTTACTGACAAAGGTAGCAAATCAGAAGGTAAGAACTATATTCTCCTTGGAGAGCCGAGCCGAACCGAGGGCTTGCTCACTCACAGCCCTCTGTATGAATCCTCAGAAAAGTCAGCATTAGAAAGCAACACTTCTGCCGAGGATCGCCCAGCTGGTCCGCAGGGGCGCAGATCAGGCAGTTTAGTTATGACGTCACCCATCATTTGCCTGCCTGCTGCTTACAGTACCTGCAGAGTTAGGGAAAGCTTTTCAAATGCAACACAGAAGGAAAATGAGTTGCCCACAGTAGTGTGCTAATTTGACGTACCTGATCTATCCATTTTTAAGCCATGAGGGTATTAAATGTTATGCGACAACACGGTAATCTGAGAAAATTAATGGGGGCAGCATTATGTTTATTACTCAATACATTGAACACCCTCAAAACCATGTTATCTCCTGACATAATCCTAACATTTATGCACATCAGGAAAGAAGCTGACAGTGTGAGTAACAGGTCCATTCAGCTACGTTTAATAAATGGGGAAAAACAAACTCTGGTGATAAAAAGCTCCATCAAGAACATAAACTTCAAGCTACATATATGCTTCTTTGTAGGACTTTAAGTTTTAGGAGGCAATTTTTCTCCTTTAGATGTGTCCTTTGTCTTTAATTTCTCCAGATAATTTTCTAAATCAGTAATTCCTTTCATAACTAAAACCATAACAGATAGAGACTCATTAGAAGTTCTCAGACTGTGGTTGCCAGTCTAGCACAAATACAAATTGTGGGGTTTGTCTCCAGATTACTAGGTCAGAAACTCTGGTGGTAGACCCAGAAATCTGTATTTTAATAAGCTTCTGAGTGACTTGAAGGACATAGGAGTTTGAGCACCACTGCTCTGAGGGAAAATAGGACATGATCTTTCATGAACAGGCATCAGAGGCCCCCCAGATGCCAGAACTCCTTTAAAGGGCGCCTGGTTTCCCTACTCCACTTATGATGATGGAGATCAGGAAACTCTTGGTTTAAGAGTTATCTCATGAACGTTACGGGAGAAAATAGACTGAGGAGCAGCCATACAGCAATGAAGAGGAGAGGATTTTGTATGGCTGTGACTGTCCTTTATGCCCTAGAGAAGAAAAAACATCCACAAGAAAAGCTGCAGTAAAGCCTAGGGGCAACCACTGAATTTAGAGAACAGATTTGTTTGACACCAGCGAGAGTGAAAGGAAAATCAGAAGAGGACACTTTCTAAGTGCAGACTCTGTGGGGTTATGGTTTAGGGAGGTTGATATTCACAATGACCATGTATATTTTTTTAAAAGCAAATTCAGTGAGCTTTGAGGGAAGATGTCAAAGGATATTTGGCAACAGGATTTGCATGTTGCCTCTGTTCTGCATAGGAAAAAAAATACCACTGAAGAAACTCAACAAGATCGACTCCAACTTGGTTTTGCAGTGATAGATGCTACTTTATAATTTACTCCAGTTAGTGATGAGCTGTAAGAGTAAATGAAAAAGATTGCAATGAACTTGGGGGCTAAAGATCTACATTCAAGTTCCAGTTCCACTGCTACCTAGCTGTGTGATCTGAGGTAACTGACCTATCATACTAAGTCTCAGTTCTGTCATCTATAACATGGTAATAATGATAGTGCCAATGTCTCATGCTGTATTGATTAAATGAAATTAGATATAGCACCTACTCTGTGCCCTGTAAATAAAAGAGCCTAGAGAAAGTCATCATGTTTTATAGCTTATTCATAGGAGTTAGTGTCCACTGTATTTGGGGTCTGAGAAGTGTGAAGATATAGGGATGAGTAGGTGAATTAATCAGCAATGAAGGAAAAGTGAAGGCAGTACATTTAAGGTCAGCTTGCTCGTCTAGAGAGCAAGGGACCACATTTCCCTTTGGAATACCATTGTGGACTGTAGCAAAGAGACACTTCATTGCTTATCCCCTTTGGGGCACCCAAGGAGGATCCCTAGGCTCTCGCAGAAGAAGTACACAGCTTTGTGAGCACCTTGTGTCCCTGTGATCCACCCCCTTCATCCATCTGCTGAGAATGTACAGTTCTGCCTTGAGTCTTCTCCAAGTACGTGAACCTTTATTTTCTCCATTTGGCATTTTTTGCTTTGTGTAAAGTCACTTGCTGTGCTTGTACCCAACTGCAGGGCTAATGCCAATTTCTAGCATGCTGAGTGCTGCTATTTTCCCTTCCTAAAGGTCCTGCTGTGTCATAAGGCAGAGTTGGATTGTGGCAAATTCAGCTAGACAGAGCAGGTGCCCATAGAGGCACAGAGGGAACAGGCTTTGCATATGTAACTTTTGTCATGGTTTGGGGAGACTCACTTTACCTCTCTTTGAGGCCTTACTTGTGGGTAAAAAAAAGACAGGGCAACCTGACCAAGTTATTTCAGAGATCAGATTTAAAACCATTTGCACAAAGAAATTGTCTGTGGAAACTAAATATCAGCATATATTATACAAGCACATACCTACTTTGAACCCTTTGATTAAATAAGATATTCAACAAACTTAAGGCATAATTCTAAGTTCAGTTTTACAGATCGCCCAAAACATGGGTGCTCTCCTATATTATTTTCACCTTTTATAAGTCCACCTTTGCTCTGAAAACAGTGTTGCCTCTTCCCGCCATTTTCTAATTCTCATCAGATTAACTGCAACTTTCACACAGCTTCCAGTAATATCCTGAGGGCTCTCTCCAAGCCAGAGACTCTGCCAAGCACATCACACATATTTTCCCACTTGATCCTTACAATACTTCTCCAGTTCACCACTATTACAAAGGAGGTTGGATCCTGTGATGCAGGCAAAGGTCTAGAGTTAGGTATGCCAAGAAAGCAGACACTAACTAAAGAAATACCCATACTAACAGTAGAAGTGCTTGGTAACCTCAGCAACACACACACACACACACACCCCAGTAACAGCAATAGAAGCATGAGAAGGGAAGGCAAGGAAACAAAATGCATCTAAAAACTCTCAATTCTCTGAAAGCTGATCCATGGGCTACTAAAGGGAAGAACATCAAAAGTCATGCAGCTGACTTTTCTTAAATAATAAAAGAAGAGATTAAAAGAGAAAAACAGATCAGTAAGGTAATCAGTGAGCTCAAAGAAGACATAACTAAAGATAATAGACTTGCTCTGCCTGCCAGGCACCTCCACTGGAAGGCCCTTTCCTCCATGTACTCAGTGCAGGCAGAGAGAGCCAGACGAAGATCTACCTCTGCCTGCTGGGCACTGCTACCAGAAGCCTCTTTCCTCTGTGTGCCCAGAATGGGCACAGGGAGCCAGAAGATCCACCTTCACCTTCATGGAGCTGTCACCAGGAGGCTCCTTCGTGCAGGCTGCCAGAAGGAGGAACGAGGCACAGCCAGGTAAGCTGTGGGCATCCGTAGGCCACCATTTGAGGCCCTTGGTTCACTCAGACAGCCATCACCACTAGCAGAATCAGACAAACACAACCTTGTGTGTCTGCCACCATCGTGGGAGTCCCAGTGTAGACACACAGGCTGAGGGAAGCAGCCCCACCTACATGCACCCCTGATCATAAGTGAAGCCCCAGTGTAGCTGCATAGCTCTGGAGAAGCCCACTCCACACCCTGCTACCTCCCTGTAAATCTGGAATTAGAGGAACACAGGTGCCTGTCCCATCCCACTACACTGCCTAGGAGCAGCCAACGTGGGAAGTGCCTGGGACCCCACAACCAGTTTGTTGGGAGGAACCCAGGAGAATGTCAAGATGAAGGAGAAAAAGGCAACTTCAGACCTTCAGCCCACAAAGAATAAGTCTGGGAGATACAAGTCATGGAAGAAAATGGAAGTCACACACCTGAAATCTGTGAGAGGATAGCAACTGAAGTAAAGAAACAACTTCATGAGATTGTAAAAGCAGTGGAATAAAAAATAAATATCTCAGGTAAAACAAGAAATCACAAACATACTGAAAGAATTGTTCAGCAGGTCTAAAGAAGACATAGACAAAAAAGAGGAGCATAAGAAAATGATGGAAACCTTGAATGAATGTAGAAAGTAATTACAATGCATGAAACAGATTCAAAGAGAGATGCAGGAAATTAAAAATTCAATTGAAAGCTGGCAAAACCACTTGAAAGAGACTGAAGATAGACTTTCAAACCTTGAAGACAGGATTGCAGCTAGTGATTGTGAAAGGAAAGATCTCTTAAAAATAACATGGAATCAGGAAATAACAACTCAACAGCTGCAAAATGACGCAAAGAAGAATAGTTTAAAAATGATAGATGTTGGGCTGGGGAGTTAGCTCAGTGGTATAAGCACCTGCCTGGCAAGTGCAAGGTCATGAGTTTAATCCCCGGTACCAAAAAAAAAAAAAAAGAA
>PVJX010000555.1:0-198000 GCA_004027295.1 Dolichotis patagonum | reverse complement strand
GTTGGTAAAGAAGCAGGCATCAACACAAATGAAATTAAAAGGATACTCCCAGAAGTAATAGAAAAAAACTTCCCAAACATGGCAAATGGATCTGGCATGCAGATAAGTGAGGCATATAAGACTCCAAATAGCCATAACCAAAGTATATCCACACCCAGACATATAATGATCAAGATACCAGAAATTCAGCACAAGAATAGAATATTAAAAGCTGTTAGAGAAAAGAGACAGATCACCTATAAAGGAAAACCAATCAGAATCACAGCAGACTTATCAACACAAATCATAGAACCCTGAAAGAAAACAACTTCCAACCCAGATTGATCTACCCAGCAAAACTATCTTTCAAAATTGATGGAAAAATAATATACTGCCATGATAAAGAACAAATGAAGGAATTCATGACCACCAAACTAACCCTACAGAGAGCGCTAAAGGATATTCTACAGAGAGCACTAAAGGATATTCTACAGAGAGAGAGAGACAAAGATGACCATGGTTCCAGTAACAGCAGCAGAGGAAGATCACCAAACAAGACAGGCAATTGAATGAAGGGGAAAAGTGGAGGGCCAACAACAGGAGGATAGCAGGGCAGAGATGAGCCAATGTATGTTGGTTGTGACCATTAATGTAGATGGCTTCAGTTCAGCAATAAAAAGAAACACAGGGAGAGTGGATCAAGAAGTCGATATACTGTGTACATGAAATACATTTAACCTGAAAGGAAATTCATAGATTGAAAATCAAAGGAGAGAAAAAAATTGCTCCATGTGACAGGGACCAAAAAAAAAAAAAAAAAAAAAAGCAACAGTAACTTGCCCATTAACCACAGAATGGATAAGAAAGATATGGTATTTTAATGCAGTGGAAAGCTACCCAGCTATAAAGTAGAATAATCTCAAGGCTCTTGTAGGTAAATGGGTGCAACTGGAGATCATGTTCATGGGCGAAATAGTTCAAACTCATACGTATGAACCCTAGCATAAGAAACAGAAGGAGTTAATGGGATCCAAAAGCAAAATAGTTAATGTAACAGTGAAGGGGAGGAAACACCTGGAAGGGAAAGGTGGAAACTACTGTTAATTTCTTATTGTTTTGTCTTGAACTCTTGCATTTTTTACACAATTCTGTTAGGTTTGGCTTTGTTCTGTCTTGCTTTGTTTGATTTTATGCTGTTAGATGGTAAGGGTAGCTATTTTGAATATAATGGGATATATTATGGTAATCATGGTTTCCTATAATATTGCTTTGAAGTCTTATAATGCTTTCATTCATTTGTTTGATTGGTTTTATTCAGTTTTGTTTGATTTTATTATATGTTATGATGTGAACAGCTATTTTGAAGAAAACAAGACATTATGGGAGCCACTGCTGATTTACTATCATCTTGTTTTGAAGTCCTACCATGCTTTTGTTCTTCTGTTTTGATTGGTTCTATCTTGTTGTGTTTTGATTTTATTATGTGTGATGATATGGACAACTTTTTTGAGGAAAATGAGATATTATAATAGCCATTGTTCATTTCCTGTTATTTGCTTTTGAAGTCCTATAATGCTTTCATTCTTTTGAATGGTTTTATAGTATTTTGTTATGTTGGATATGATTGTGAGTGAACATACACTCAACTATGTTGAAGAAAAGAGACATTTTGGTAGCTACTATTGATGCCTGGTTGTCTGTCTGGTTGATGAAGTGCTGTGTTGCTAACATTATTCTGTTTTGATTTGCTTTGTTCTGTTCTCTTTTGTTTTATTGGCTTTAAAATAAAATAATAGACTTAATAAAAACAATTGCCAAGTTTACAGATGATACTAATAAAAAGTAGCTGAGCTAAACAAAATGATACAAAACATGAATTACCATGTGGGAAAGAAATGAGTCCATGATAAGGTATCAAATAGAAACCAGGAGATTAAAAGTTCAGTTGAAAGTATAGGTAACAGAAATGACCAATGGAAGAACAGAGTGCAACAGAAGTAACCAATATGAGGACAGAGTGTCATAACTAGATGTTTGGGCTGACGTCACTGAGCAGTTACTCTTCACACAACAAGAAAAGATAAAAATGTATCCAGCAGCTACCAGTTCATGCAAAGACAAATGTCAGATTAACTGCAATTAGTGAGAAATCAGAAGATAGAAAATGTGGCATAAAGAAACCTATTTACTGAAATAAAAGCAGAAAACTTTCTAAACATGGACAAAGAATTTAACATACAGATAAATGAGGCATATAATCACTATATAGGCCATGATCAGAAAAGACCTGTTACACATCATAGGCAAACATCCAGAAGTCCAACATAAGCACAGAATTTGAAAAACTGTTAGGGAAAAGTAACAGATAACTATAAAAGTAAACCTATTAGAATTAAAGATTTCCAAACACAAATATTAAAGGCTGGGAGAGTTTGGAGTGAAGTGTTTTAGGCCCTAAAAGAAAACAGCTTCCTACATAGACTCATATATACTGTAAATCTATATTTCAAAAATGATGGATTAATAAGGTATTTCCATGACAAAGAACACCTTAAGAAATTAACAACCACTAAACCAGAACTACAAAAAATTCTTAAGGATATCACAGAAAGAGGCAATGAAGTAAAAAAGAGAATGTATACATCAGGCAGGGTGAGCATTTGACAGAGAGAGACAGAGAGAGTTGAGAGAGGCAAAGAGAGAAAGAGAGAGAGAAAGAGGAAGAGAGAAAGAGAGAGAGAGAGAAAGGAGACAGAATCAGTAACAGGAAAATAATGCAATGACAGAAATGAGTCAATGCCTTTCAGTGATAACTCTCAATGAAAGATCTTAATTCCTCAATCAAAGGATACAAAATGGCACAATGGATCAAGAAACAAAACCCAACAATATTCCATATACCAGAAACACATTTAATAAAAAAAGAAAGTCATAGACTAAAAAAAAAAAATCAAATAATGGAAACAATATCCCATTCAAAAAGAATGAGAAAACAAGGAAAAGCATCTGTCCTATTTTAAGAAAAAGTGGACTTCAAGCCAAAACTGATAGGAAGAAAAAAAAGATCAGTATATATTGACTGAGGGAACAATTCAACAGAAAGGGATAACATTAACAAACATGTGCACCCACAGGCATACCCAATATCATAAAACAAACAATTACTGGAAATAAATGATCAGATAAACACAATTACAGTGGAGGGAGCTCTATAACCCACTGTCCTAAATACACAGATAATCTAGACAAAAAGATCAATAAAGAAATATCAGAGTTGAAACAAATATTTGAACAAATGTATTTAATAGACATCTACAGACTATTGTGCTCTGAAACAACAAAACACACATTCTGCCTAATGGCAGATGGGACTTTCTGCAAAATAGACCATCTACTAGTCCATAAAGCAAATTTAAATAAATGAAAAATTCAAAATTATAGCATGTATATTATCAGATGACATCACAATGGAAGTACAAATCAATAGCAAAAGAAACCATGGAAATTATGTAAGCACATGGAAAAGAAAAAAATACTCTTGAATAATCAATGTATCATAGAAGAAATAAAGGATGAAATTAGACAGTTCCTAGAGTCAAATGATAATGCCATTCTAAATACTAAAATTTACATGAACGCTATTCTAAGAAGGAGGTTTATAGCTGTGAATGCACACATCGAGACAGCAGAGCAAATCCAAACAAATACCCTAATGGTGTACCTCAAGGTACTGAAAGCAAGAAGAATCAAAATTCAAAGATGGTAAAGGAGTAAATTATAAGGATCAGAGCAGGAATTAATGAAACCAAATGTAAAAAAAAAATCAATGAATTGAAGAGCTAGTTTTTCAAAATAGTAAGAAAATACACAAACCATTAGCCAATCTTACCTACAAAAGGAAAGAAAAAAGCCAATAAATTAATTAGAAATGAAAAAGGCAAAATTACACCTGACCCTCTGAATTACAGAAGATTACTAGTAAATACTTTGAAAAATGCACTCCAAGAGTTCAGGATATATATATGTATATAGTTTTGAATATATATATATATAGCTTTAAATATATATATATATATATCAGGATATATATTATATATATAGCTTTAAATATATATATATCAGGATATATATATATCAGGATATATATATATATAGTTTTGAATATATATATATATATATATATTCAAAACTGAGCCAAGGAGACATTAAAGCCCTGAGTAAACCAGTAACAGGCAATGAAATAGAAGCAGTAATAAAAATCCTACCTAGTAGGAAAACCCCAGTTCCTGATAGATTTACTGCTGAATTCTATGAAAACTTTAGGAACGATCTAACGGCAATATTCTTCAAGCTCTATAATGAAACTGAAAAGAAAGGAGTACTCCCAGATTCATTCCTAGAAGCTAGCACTACTCTGATTCCAAAACCAGAAAAGGACCCAACCATAAAAGAGAACTACAGGTCAAGCTCTTTTTTTTTTTTTTTTTTTTTTTTTTGGTACTGGGGATTGAATTGATGACTGTCTACTTGCAAAGCAGGCGCTTAAGCCACTGAGGTAAATCCCCAGCCCACAGGTCAAGCTCTTTAATGAACATAGATACAAAGATTCTCAACAAGCCAGGTGTGGTGACACGTGCCTATAATCCCAGGACTTGGGGGACTAAGTAGGAGGATCACTGTGAATTCAAGGCTACATAGTGAGTTCAACAGCAGCTTGCACTACAAAGTGAGATTCTGTCTCAAAAAAATCCCCCAAACAAACAAACAAATCTTCAGCAAGATACTGGTAAACAGAATGCAATAAATCATTAAAAAAGATCATACATCATGACCAAGAAGACTTCATCCCAGGGATGCAGGATGGTTCAACATATACAAATCAATAAATGTAATATATCTCAGAAACAGAAGCAAGGACAAAATTCATGTGATTATCTTAATAGAAACAGAAAAAGCCTTTGACATAATCCAACACCTATTTATGATTTAAAAAACCTTGAAGAAAAGAGGTATAGAAGGACCTCATCTCAATCTGATAAGAGCCCTTTATGACAAATCTACTACCAACATCATATTAAATGGGGAAAACCTAAAACCTTTTCCTCTAAAATAAGGACAAATCTAGTCTATGAAAGCATGAGGATTTACAGGGACAGGTAGATAGAAGCCATAAAGTTAAAAGCCACCAAGTAAAATACCAAAAGCATTCCTCAGAAATGGAGAAAACAATTCCAAAATTCATATGGAACTAGAAGAGACCTAGAATGGCAAAAGCAATTCTGGGCAACAACAGCAAAGCAAGAGGCATCACAAAATATTAGATTTCAAATTATATTACAAAGTTATAGTGAAAAAAACAGCATGTTAGTGAGACAAAAACAGACATGTTGATTAACGAAACAGAAGAGAAGATGCAGAAATAAGCCCTAGGCACATTCATCTATCTGATCTTTGACAAAGGGGCTAAAAACATTTAGTGCAGAAAGATAGTCTCTATAATAAATAGTGTTGAGAGAATTGTATATCCTTGGAAAAAATATTGAATCTAGACCCATAACTCTGACCATGTACTGGATTAAACTCAAAAT
This sequence comes from Dolichotis patagonum, assembly GCA_004027295.1. Classification (NCBI taxonomy): domain Eukaryota; kingdom Metazoa; phylum Chordata; class Mammalia; order Rodentia; family Caviidae; genus Dolichotis; species Dolichotis patagonum. The sequence continues at coordinate 192,433 of PVJX010000555.1, read as the reverse complement.
GGATCAAAGATCTAAATGTTAAAGCAGAAACAGTCAATCTGATGAACTATAAAATAGGTAAAACTGAACAGAACCCCAGATGCACAAGAAATAGTAAGAATCAACAAATGAGATTAAGTTAAATTTAAAACTTCAGCCCAGCACTAAAAACACCCACTAGATTGAAAAAGATCTTCCCAAATGGGAAAAAATTTCCTCATGAAACTAAAAGAAGAAATGGCCATTAGAAAAATGCCAACTAAAACAGCAATGAAATTTCATTTTATTCTAGAAAGAATAGCTATTATCAAGAAATTAAATAATAACAAATGCTGAAAGCCTGCAGGGAAAAGAAATCCTTCTACAGTGTTGGCGGAAATGTAAGCAAATCACTATGAAGATTTCCTCATAACACTAAAAGAAGAAATACCATTAAACCCAGTTATTTCCCTTTTAGGGATCTTCCTAAGTTAAACACATCATATTACAGTAGTACTTGTGCTCCAATTTGTATAGCAGTGCAACTCATAAACAGCTAAGTGTTGAATGGCGTATATGCCCATTAACAGATAATGGGCAAATAAAATGTATTTATACATAGTGGAGAACCACCCTGCCATAAAGAAGGATAAAATTGAGTTTTTTGTAGAAAAACGAGTGCACATTGAGACTATAATGTTAAATGAAATAAATCAGATACCTAAGCTTAATATTTCTCTGAGCAAAATAAAAGATACATAATAGGAAATAGGGGTACAGAACATTTTCAAAAAGGAAGGGGACCAAGAGATGATGGGGAAAGCATGGGGAGAAGATGAAAAAAGAATTAAGATGCGTTACATATATGTATCAATCCCTATGAGGAGTTTCAGCACTGCATACTATCAATATGTACCTATATAAATAAAAATCCAAGAAGAAGAAGAAGACAAAGGAGGAGGAGAAAAAGATTTAAACCCAGAGTTGTAAGAGCTCCCTGGTTCCTGCTAGGCAAAGGTGAATCTTTCCGTCATGGCTCCTGGAACACATTTTCATTTTAACACTTGCTAATATGCATTTTCATTGTTTATTTACACATCTATGTCTCCAAACCAAAAGCTCCTCTGGGGCAAGGTTTGTGTCTTTTTCACTTTTGTGTCTTTAGCACTTAACACAGTATTTGGCCAAGATAAATTAACACATTTGTCCAGGACATTTGGTAATTACTTGTTGAGAGTGTAAATAAAGGGAGAAATGGAAGTTATTGCGGTAATAAATATATATTACATGTCCTTCCCTTACTCAATTAATATAGACATAACACTGGACAATTCTGATTGATTTAAACCAAATTAGTGCCTGATAGCTTGGGCAAGGTCAATCCTATCCATCATCTGACCAACAAAGTAAGAACATGGTTGCCAACAAAGATACAGGATGCCTAGTGAGGCCAACCTGTCACTTGGTGCCTTGGGAAACAGGGCTAAGGCTTCCCCCAGGTCCACAGCATCTAAGCCACAGCCTTACAAGAGCTCTCAGATTAAGGAGCTTCCCCACATTTCCTTCCTTGGGTTATGGCAGAAGAGAGCTCCAAATTAAGAATCAAAAGCTCCTCATTTCTGGTCTTGGCTCTGTCAAGATGCGGCATATTTCTGATCTTCATTTTTCTTAATTATAAGTACGAACAATCACACTTGTCCTTACAGCACTGTCAGGAAGGTCAAGTGAAATCATCAGTATGGAAGCGCTTTCAAATTTTCAGGACATATTTAGAAATGACTCTTTGCAATCTCGCCCTCAGTGCTCAGTTCTACATTTTCTTCATCTTGAGAGTGAGGAAAATTAACTAGACAGCCAGTTTCCCCGACTCCAGCCAGCCTCACCTTGCTTTAGTTTCTCATATGTAGGCTATTAATCACAATGCTTTAGCTGAAGCAATGGACAGACATACCCCACTGGCTTCGGCAGCAGGACACTTGACTTTTACCACGAGGAGCCCACAGATCAAAGTGGGCTTGAGGTGCAGCAGGTCAGGCCCGTGCTTGTACATCTTTTGGCTCTGACCCCTCCTGAGGGCTGCTCTCATCCTCGACCTTGCTGCTAGATGGCCGCTGTCATTCCAGGTATCACAGGCACAGAGGGAACATACACTCATGGTGTCTCTGGAATAGAAAGCTCTCCAGAAAAACCCTCTTACTGCATCAGCTGGAGCTGGCCAGTGGTGCATCCTTAAACCAATCTCTGGCAAAGGCGTGGGGTGGGACCTGAGTGGTTTGGTGAGATTACCCGGGATTTACTTTTAAACTAGGGATAAGGTTATTTTCTCCATGGCCACGTGGTAGGAAATGATCTGAAAACACAGGGCCTGATTGCTAAGAGCATAGGTGAGCGGATACTGGACAGACAGCCAGAAGCTGCTGTCAATGCCCCGCTCCTATCGCCAGGCCCCAGATCGAGCGCACGTCACTGACTTCTGACCTCCAGCACCTGCGTTTCTCTGCTTGCAAGCGTTCACTGACCTCTGGACTCTGCTTCGCTGCTGAAGCAGTCAGCCAGAAATGCTGGAGGACTAATGTCCACACCTTAGGAACAGTCCCTAATCAGTGACCAGTCCCTAATCAGTGACCAATGGGGAGCTCTATAGCCCCAAGGGTATGATTGCCCCAGTTTCTCATTCCCACAGTGCAATGATTCTCTAGTGTTTGCTCTATCCTGGCTTCCAAAATTTCCCCAGCAGAATTAAGCTCCTGTTGCCCACCGGAGTTGGTTGACTACACATACTTAAACCTTCCTTTTCCTGTCCCACTTTTCAGACCATTTTGGTGTTTCCTTGACTTCTTTTGACTTCCTATCTCAGAGTTGGCTTCTTGGAAAAAATCAAAAAAAGCTGCTCTGTGCCATATGTCTAACTTCTTCCTGGGCTTAGAGACTCTGTGTGTGATGTTGCCATCTGCTCTGGAAATGCCTCTCTTCCTTCTCACAGGCCGTGAGTGCCCTCTCCCTTCACCTGTCAGTGGGGATGTCACTTTCCATGGGGGGCTTTCCTCAACCTCCCTCTCCCGTGTGATGCTCGTCTCCCAGTGATGGCTCTTTTATGTTACACTTCTGCCCAGCCATGCTTAACTTCATTAATTACTTGATAGTTTGCTTTCCATCCCTAACCCAGTTAGACTGTGAGCTGCTTAAGGGCAGGGATAGAATTTTTGTCTCAGCACCAGACACCTGGAATCTAGTACAACACCTGATACAAAATGGAGGGTCGAAGACTAGCAGGCTTTTGGAAGAGGAGGGTCTTTCATATCAAAGCTCTAGATAAAAGAGACATTTTATCCATATGAATTCTCTATTATTTCTTGTCTCAAAATATAACTTCTATCCATAGAAAGGATGCCCATCATTTAGTGAAAAATATCTATAAAAGGTGTCCTTTTTAATTATCTTTTAGTTTTTAAATAGAAACAAGATTTCACTCTAAATCTACAATTCCTTCATTTATTCATTCAAAGCCTGAGGCAGACAGAAAAACTGAGAGCCTGGAATGTTCTTCATTAATATATTATTTCTTTAAAATATACACATTTCTAATGAATTCCAAAAAGAGTTCACTGCACATCATACTAAGGTCTTGCCAGGTACAGTGTCTCCTCTCAACTGCATTATCACGACACTGGGCATTTGGTTTTCATTCAAGGAACAAGGAATAATCTTATTAAATCAATTCACTCAGTACACACATGATCAATAGCACGAAGCAGGGTAGGTACAAATAAATACTTGGGAATACTCGCTATCTGGTTGCTATGCAGGCTTTTTTTCACAAATCTCTAAATGATACCCTTCCATCACAAGGGGAGGAATCCAGGTTTGTGGTCCTTTGGGCTTATGTAGTTTGGGATATCTTTGTGAAGAAGGTATAAAGTACAAATAAAAATGCAAAAACAAATACTTCCAGGAGACCCACATGAGTGAAGGGCTCTGAAGTTCAGTTTTCATTATTTTCACACTAAATCAGCACCTGACCTTGACTCTGAAATTGGTTTTTTTCTTGTCTCATACCTGAATACATCTCTTCTGACCTCTGTGACTTGTTTATATTGCTTTTTTACTTGGAAACCCTCCCTGTATTCTTCTTTTTCAGTCCTTGGGCCCTATTTTTTCACAGTATGACTTTACAAAGGCTTTTCTGATTTTTTCTAGCAATAAAGATCTTCCTTCCCCAGAGGCCTACAGTACTAGGGTTCAGGCCCAGGGTCATGTGTCATGTATTGGTCTATTTGAGGTGCCTGCATCGTGCCTTATTCAGCTCAACTACCGCATTTTGGGTACAGGGGACTACAGTTTCATTCAGTTTCACCCCATCAACCCTTAGCTACAGCCTGGGTATAGCAAGGAGAGAGGAAAAGGTAGTATAGAAGTGGAATGACGGGGTCTGCAGAGGCAAGGGCCCTAGTAAGTCACTTCTCTGATTTCCCATAGACGGAGTAAACATAATGATCTTTATTTCCCATCATCAACAGGATTAAATGAAAGCATCTGTGCATTCATCAAGCACTCGTTTACCTCTCATGGGGCCATTTCTGGCACCAGAGACTTGGAATACATCTGGCTGAGAAACACATTCTGTGTGAGGGTTCTCACAGTTGAGTAGGGGGATGGAAATTTGTAATGGGACTGGATAAAGCTGTGACAGACATAGGAGTAGACACAGAGCCAGCTGCTCAATAAATAGTTGCTGCTTAACAAATAGTTACTGAATAAAGGACTGACAGAATGAGAAGATTTGGAAGAGAAAATTATTAACTTTGCAAAATAAGCAATTTTCCAGATTGGCAGGATCACGACTACGTAAATATAATGGCTGGACAGTGCTCAGGATGTTGTAAAACGGTAAATGCTAAAGAAAATAAAGTCAATATGAAGAAGAATGCAAAGATCAGGAGAGGAGAAAGGAAAAATGAGGAGGATGGATGAGCAGGGAGGAGAAAGGGACATCTGTGCCTCACCTGGCCAAGCGTGCACTCCATCCCACCCAGGAAGTCGGCCTCCTTCAGTCCATTGTGGTTGCTGCTAATGTCATGGACCTCAAACCGCAGGCGCTGTACCTCTTCAAAGTAAAAGTCCACAGTGAACAGCTTGGAGTACACGGGGTTAATGCAGGTGCGAATCACCTCTGTCCGGTCAACCTGCCAAGAGAAAGAGAAAATTCATCAGGGATTAGGAATTTCATTATTTCCTCTCATGAAAATTAATCTTATCATGGGTATCCCTCTTTCCAAACCACAAGGGCACTCACTCCACCAAGTTACAAGGGCTGGGTGTGTGCAAGTCTACCAGACTCCTCAGAGAGTGAGTCAAGTGTCAGGAAGGAACCTCTTACTAGACAGACTAGTAAAGAAGCTCAAGTTTTGTATTTGGAGATTTGGTGCATGTTATATTATTAGGTGAGAGGCAAAATGGATTAGTTGTTAGTGGCTGCCTGGAGACTTAGCCCGGGAGAATCTGAGGGTTCTTCTAAGCACAGGAGGCCTGGGAGGACAGAAATCAATTGGTGTACTGACAGCTGACAGGCACAGCATTGGAAGCCAACTCTATTCTAATAAGAGTTCCCTAACTCACAACTCCCAGCAAAACAAAGTAGAAAGGCCATGAGAATGATAATGAAAATAACACTTCCTTTGGCTTCAAGGTTGCCATTTATTGGGTGCAAAATGTCTACTCATTCATTTCAATTCCTTGGGCCTCTGGTTCTTTATCAGCAAAATGAAAATTAGAAGATTAGAGGGTGAAAAGTCTTTTTTTTGTGCTAACATTACATGAGTTTCGATCCCCTTTGCCTCCCGGGATAATAATCCTCCATCTACCCCTTCTCCAAGATCCATATCTGCCATTTTTGTGACCAGGCGGCTGACTCTCTGGATTGAACTTCCTAGGCTCTCTTGCCCTCTGAGTTCTGGTGGGAATCAGCCTGAGGAAGGGCTTGGAAGATGATGAGGAAGAAGGAGACCAAAGACACGTGGGTGTGCTTCCACACACAGGTTCTGCTAGTGGACCCTTGAGAGAGTGTCTACTGGGGTTTGGTAACACAGTATCTCTCTTTCCCTTTCTGAAGCCTTCAGAATGAGGAGTGGTTTCTGCTGTTGTTGTCTCTGGTATCTTAGATCTTCCCTTCCTTTGTTGGTTCCCTTAGCCCTGGGCATGTCCTCAGGAAGAGTTCCTGTGTTAAAGAGCTAACCTCTTAGGTTAAACTCTCTGGCTTCACTATCTGTTTTGTGCTGGGATTCTTGCCACTAAGGTTCTTTATGCACAAAACCATTTATATTCTGGGAAGAGATAAAGGACTAAGTGATGGACAATCCTACAAACAAGAGCCTACAACATCATTCAACTGAAGATACCCATCCTTCATATTTTACAAATCAATTAAACCCATGTATTCTGTTGGCTTTCAAATAGAAATGTAGTTTATTATCTATATCCCATGTATCATTTTCTAGTGCAAATGAAGCTATTTAACACACAATTATATGAGTAAACGGAGTTTTCCAATTAAAAAACAGTAGTTCTCGATACATCGTGCATGTCGCTGTGTGTAGCACAGAAAATACGACACTGACTCCAGGCTCCTCTGACACTATTAAGTGTATGTAATGTTTTGATCCTGGCACTGGCCATTCCCATTCCTCTACCTAAGGTTCTGGATGAGAGAATTGTTCTTGGCAGAGATACCACCTGCCATGTTGGGAGTGCGTGGGCAATCCAGGCTTCAAGGAGAAGGAGAATGCAGTTCTTATTTTGTTCTTGTCCAAACGATAGGCAGACAAGGAGCCCATCTCCAGCTCACTGTTGATTAGGAGTGTGCAAGTTACTGTGCAAATCAACGGTTATTTGACTACTCTGGTTTCCCATGATGATCTGGTTTCTATTTTAGCTGAATTGTATGTTCATATACATTTACAGATGGGGGACAGGACAGATTACACCACTGGCTGACTGTGTGAGTATAAGGATTTACTATAATGATTTTATTACTTTTTTCCAGAGGCCATAGTTTTGAATATTGATATAAATAAGAGGTCTTAAACATATGGTCTGCAAATGTAGACTGACTTATTTCTCTGATTCAAATTTTTCTTTTAATTTTCCAACTATACATGGGGCTTTTTCTGTTGTCCTCCCTTCAGAAACAAATTAGAATATCTAGCAACTTTGGGCCACATTCATATCTGACAATCCCAGAGACTGTTCCATTCAGACAGAATATCCACTCTCAGGTTCCTACAGTTCCATCTTCCTTATGGAACTTCTACACATGGACCCTGGAAGCAAGTTTCCAACATCTGATCCAAATGCATGGGATCATTGGATCATGTAATAAGAGATTCAGTTATATTCACGTGATGCCTCTTGGTAGAGGATTTCAAAATAACCCCTGAGAAGTAATAGTGGATCTGACATGCACAGAACACAGAAAATGCATTTGTCTATGGCTAGAAGAGGGCAGTCTGGGCAGTTTCAGGTGGTCAGGCCTCAAAAATGGAAATTCCAGAGTGTTGCTCTGTGCAGGCAGTTCTGATGTGGGATGTCAGCCTGGTGGAAATAGAGAAATATAGGGTTTATCACTTTCTCCCATATGGGTTTATTGTTTTGTTTTGTTTTGCTTCTCACAGTTTAATTAAACTGGCCCTCTTTTATGCAGGAGGCAAAAATGTGAACGCTTGTGCTCTTTCCTCTGGTCATAATCCCTTCCATGGCTTCATGGTTTAAAGAGCATGCATTTTAAAAAACTCAGTTTTATAGTAATCATGTGATGAAGTGTTATGCTAGTTCACATATGAAAAAATTCAAGGGTGGATATCACAAAATAGTGTCACAGGGCACTTGACCTCAGTCTCTGAGCTCAAAGCCTGAGCTCTTTAATTCAAGTTTATGCACGAGCATCCCAAAGAAGGAAGAATGTAGCTACGTTATGATGTGACAGCAATAGACTCAGTGACCGAACATTACTTTTGAAGAGATACTTCTAAAATTGGCAGACAGTTGACATAATGCACCACTTCTTTTTAAAGCATGCAGTTTAATACATTCTGATGCATATGTTTACTTGTCAAACCATCATCACGATCAAGCGAACAGATCCATGTCCCCTAAAGCAGTGATGGCGAACCTTTCAGAGATGAGTACCCAAGGTGCAACCCAAAACTACTTACTTATCACGAATGCCAACACTGAAGTTAACCTGAATACTGAGATTTTTAGTTTAGATAAAACAATTCATCCAGTAATATCTTAAAAGAAAAACAAATGTGCCGTAGGTTCACCGCTACCCTAATGTTTCCTCATTCTCCTTTATAATCTATCATCTTTTTTCTCCTACATCCCCCCAGCCCCAGTAACTACTGTACTAGTTTGCCTTCTGTTACCACAGATCAGGTTGTAGTCTCTATAATGTTATATAAACAATATGTTATATAAACATCCATCATGGATGTCTAACATTTTGCCTTGCCAAGGCCACACTGAATGAGGATAAATTGTCTTGGGCAGCATAAAAATATGTAACACAATTAATGTATATAAGGAACAACATTTCCTTTTTATATTTACATTTATTAAATTATTTTACAAAATAACAAACCTACACTTTAGTAATTAAATAAGAAAACTTGGTCTGCTTTGTATCAATAAATACTTGTCTTCTCAGGCCCACACGTGTAGACAGACTAAAATACTACTGCAAATGCCGTGCTTTCCTCACCACATGTCACAGTGCATCTAGTGACCTTTGCACGTGAGTTTCAGGTCAACTGGCTGAGTGCGGTGCATTCAGGAGACAGAGTAAGCTCTGCCCTGTGCTCTACTCTACACGGGGTTCTGCCGTTGCTCAGAATCCTCCTGGGAGCACCACATGATCAAGTCATGAACAATATTGCTGAAAAGCATAAAAGAACTTAAAAGTTTATAATCTTGTGGAGCAGCATTACCAGCTGCCCAGAGGCACATGGGTTTTGGACTGGACACCTTTGTACACCTCGTGGACTTCTTTTGGGTCATTTTTTCTTTCATTTGGCTTAACTATTTAGAGATTCACTGTTGTCATATCAATGGCTTGTCTTTTTATGGATGAGTAATCCATGGATGGAAACTTTGTTTCCAAACTTTGGCTTTTACACCTAAAACTGCCATATATAGTCATGTATCAGACTACGTATGGACATTCATTCACCTTTCTATTTGGATACATACATGAGAAGAGCAGACCTGTCTTTAACTTTTAACTTCTAATAGGTATGTGGTGGTATCATTGTGGTTTATTGGAGATAGAATGGGACCCTGGACATTTCCCACAGAAACTAAACTGTGGGGAGACACCACGAATATGCCACCTATAAGCAGTTTATGATCATGCGCACAACAGCCACCTACGCTCTAGGACTTCTGAGGGGTTGAACTGCCACAGGCAAGACTGTGGGACAGGTGCAGGCCATGTTATTAGTGGTGAGAAGGTTGAGGCAGAAGCCGGAAGGAAACTCATGCCAGGCATTCAACCCCTGAGGCTTTCCGGAGAAGTGCAGACTTTATCCCCACAGGAACAGGTCCCCGTGAACAGTGGCATCACAGACCAGAGCACCACCAGGGCCCCCAGAGCAGGCTTATAATCAGATGCCCCTTCCAACTGATACTCCTTAAACATTTCCTCAACTTTTATTTAATTAGGATAGGGAGAAACTAATTTTCTCTGAAGAAAGAATAAATAACTTTTGCATGTTCAAAAACAATGGACTGACTAGAGGCAATTTTTCAAACCATATAACTTTGAAGAAGACATATTAAACAATATAAAATTTAAATAATAAAACAAATCTGGGCCACTAGAAATAACATTACACAGTGTTAGAATTTCACCTCCTTGTGACTCGCTGATATTTGTATTTTAGACTTCTAGCTTCCACAATGATAAGAGAATAAACTTCTATTGCTAAAGCCATCAGTTTGGGGGACTTAGTTATAGCAGCTCTAGAAAATGAATGTGCCTTTCTTTCTCCTTCCAGAAATATCCAGCCAGGCAGACACCTTTCAGGGATCTATCTTCAAAAGCCATTTTGCACCCACCAATCAGTAAAACCTTCAATTCCTCTAGAGTACACTGAACTGGGAGTGTGATTGTCTACTTCCCACAGTCAGTGCTGTGAGCTCTCCCTTCACCCTCCTGCAGTGTACTTACTCTGGCTCCCAGGAACATGGCACTGGTGCCAGGAGGCTGCTTACGGGGTCCTGGGGAGTCACCCTCCAGCTGGACATTCTTTTCACCACTAGACATGCCTGGGGTGTGCACTGTTCAAAGCAAACATAAACTGCATCACTTTGCCCAGCAGTATGGTTCGGAAGGTAATGAAAGGAGTCTCCCCTGTGGATGCCTTCAGGGAGGTCCACAGAGCCTGCATCAGGTCCTAGGTCTTCCTCTGTCTTCCATTACCATCCATCCCCTTTGGGCTTCTAGGTTCTTCCATGCAGACCCTGAGCCACACAGCATATAGCATAGGTCTCAAGTATGTCTTCAAGTTTTATCCTCCAAAGCTCTTCCTTTAACTCAGTGTGACTGTTCCGTTGCCATTAATCACCCTCAACATACTCAGAATACTGAAAAGTCGCCCTCTCACTTTGAACACATGTCCCATCACTCTTGATAATGTGTCTTTTACTGTATTAAATATGAAAATAACTTTGCCACCATATTTTTGTCACTCTTTGCAGTTTCCTGATTTCTACCCCCATCTCATTGTCTTGAGCCCACCCCACTTACATCACTGCTCTAATGCTGGCTGATACAACTCTCTCTGGGGTTCTCCATGGTCCAACTGGCTGCATGTGGTTACACAGCTATGAAAGGCAGGTACGGAGACTGAGAAACTGTATTTTATTCGAATTTAATTATTCTGAATTTAAATGGTCACATGTGGACAGCACAGTTCTACACTGTGTCAGCTCTGTCTCCCTGCAGATTAATGAAATCCTATATGATGTAGACACACTTATTTAATTAGGCTTGTGATTCCCAGCTGATTTCAAAATATACATAGAATTGGCCTAGAGATCTCCAGACCAATTAAATTACAATCTCTAGGGGTAGAACACAGGCATCAGCAGTTTTAAAAATCTACCCAGGTAACCCCAACCCACAGTTCACTTTTAAATTAGAAATTACAGCATGTCACAGCCTAGGCCCAAAGTAAGTGAAAAACACGAAACAGAGCTGTGTGTGACCTATGCTGACCACCACACTCTGATCTCTGGATCACATTGTATATTTGTACGAAATGTCATTTTGACTCAGCTTAACTCACTGTAGAACTTGACTACTGAATGAAATAACCACATGGTACAAAAAGTCAGTGAATTTGGATGTTTTATCCAACTAACCAGGCATCCCAGTAACTGCACTTGCCCTATTTGTGAACCAAGAGTGCATGAATATGGTGGTGGCCATTCTCCTTTGTGTCCCCAGAGCTTTCTGGTCTGCTGTGCCCTGGGGCACGGGCCTGCACGATTATTCTATTTAAGTTTCTCTGCCAGTTCACTTCTTTCTGCCCATGGGAGGCACCAGTAGGAAACCAGAGAGAGGATAAAAGAGAAATTTGCATATGTGTCTTTCTCTTTCCCTTCTCCACACTGCAATTTTGGCAGTGATGTTGCTCCACCAATGGGCCCCTCCTAGCTACCCCTCTTGCAAAGTCCCAGCTCCCCTTGAGTTCCAGTAACATCACCATGCTGCCTGCCCAGCAGGTCAGCCAAAGAATCACCTCCCATGGTTGCTGGTCCTATAGGGTTTATCACCCCAGCGATCCCTTCAGTCTTACCCACACAGCTCTCCTGGAGCCATTCACTAGCATCTCTTAAACTGTTAGAACCCCAACTTGTTCTCTAGTGTTCTTAAAAATACCCTCATATATTCATAAACTTGGAAAAGTCTTCTGAGTCTTGAGGCAGGTGAAATTATGTCCAGTCTGGTGGCTCATGATTAATGAATTATGTTGGCTTTTAAGGCTGCTTAGTATGCACCAGGCATTATTCTAACCCCTTTACTTACTTTTCCTCATTTAATCATCTCAACAGTTATCTGTTGCTCTGCACTACAATCAAGTCAAAATGGATCAAAGACCGAGACATAAAACAGAAACACTGAATCTGCTGGACCATAACTTAGGTAAACCTCTCGAAGACATAGTTACAGGTATGGACTTCCTGAACAGAACTCTGATAGCATGAGAAACAATATTGAGTCAACAAATGGCTTTGTATTAAATTAAAAACTACACAACAAAAGAAACAATCAACAAAGTAATGTGACAACCCACAGAATCAAAGAAAAAGTTCTTTTTTTTTTTTGAAACAGAGTCTTGCTATTCAGTTCAGTTTAGGCTTGAACACAATACAAAACCTAGGCTGTCCCCAAATTCACGGCAATCCTCCTTCCTCAGCCTCCTGAGTGCTGAGATTATGGATTTACAGGTGTGTGCCACCACACCTGGCCCAGACTGGGAAAAATTTTTTCCTCCTGCTTTTCTAATAGAAGGCTAATATCTAAAATATATAAAAACTAGAAAATATTAGACTCCCTAAACAAATGATTCAATTAAAAAATAGGCAAATTAACTGAATACAGTCGATGCTTCTCAGAAGTACAAATGACCAATAATTAAATGAAAAACTTTTTAGCATCTTTAGTCATTAGATAAATGCAAATCAATAGAACACTGAGATTCCATCTTATTCCTGTCAAAACTGTTACCATTAAGAATTTTATTTTTAAAGTGCAGCTCTTGGTGGAATGTGCTGTAATCCTGGAACTTGGGAGGCTGAGGCAGAACTGCCTCAAGTTTGACATTAGCCCTGGATTTAAGGCCAGCTCAGGCTTCATAGCGAGACTCTGTCTCAAAAAATAAAAACAAACCAACATGTAATAGCAACAAAAAAGAACTTAAATAAATGTAGACTAGGTTTTGAAGAAAAAAGAATCTTTCTACATTGTTGATGTAAACTAGTACAACTGCTATGAAACTCAGTACAGAGATCCCTAAAAGAAATTAAAAATAGAAATTCCATTTGAGTCAAGTCCAGATTATATAACAGTGCTACATGCACATCCATGTCTATACCAGCACAACTCACAACCACTAGGCCCTGCATACAGCCTAGATGCCTATCAGTAGAATACATAGAAAAAGATGTGATTCATGTACCTGATGGGTATTATTCAGCCACAAAGAATGATGAGTTCAAGTCATTTGTAGGAATATGGATGGAACTTGTGACCATAATGTTAAATGAAATAAAATCAGATCCACAAGGTAAATGACATATGGTTTCTTTTATATGAAAAACCCAAAACACAAGTAAAAAATAAAATAATGGAGAGGTAGTAGGAAACACGAAAGTGGACTTTTGGAGATAGGGAAGGAAACTAAAGGAAGGGGAAAAAGTTAGGGTAGGAAGGGGGAAGAGATATCAAAAATGATCAAGATATGCTATTTCTCTATATTTATTTATAATATATAATATATATCAATTACCTGAAACAAACGTAATTATTATGTATCACATACATAAATCAATACAAAAAAGAATTTGAAATCTAGTGATGCATAAATGATTCATATGGTAAACTGCCCTTAGCAACAGCACCTTCCTGTGTTTAATAGTGAGTGGGTCACAAGACACACCTATGAGCACTGAGAATGCACAGTCCAACAGCCATAAAGTACCACTCTCACATTTTACGCAAGAAGAAACTTAAAGTCAAAAGGGTTCCAAGTGATGGGAATCACTTGGGACGTCCCTAAAGGTTTTTCCTGGGACATGCACCTCTCCTGAGGAAGACAAGTCATTCAGATATAATTTGGCTGCAATGGTTGCAAGCAAGGCCAAGATGAACCCTCCACACTCCAAGTGTTATTAACACACTCAGCAGGGCAGCAGTCCCTAAACAGTCTTATTAGTGTGACTGTTCAGTGTCCCAGATAGCCTTTTTCAGGCTTTAAACTTTCTCTCCCTCCTCCTGTTGTATTTTGCTGCTGGAGTTCTTTCCACTTAGCTAGTGGCCCTCCAGAATGGCTCAGAAGAAATCTGGATGTTTCAGGTGCAGAAGACCAAAGAGGATTGTATAACAAAAAAAAAAAAGAAAAATCTGTTTTCCAGTCCTAAATCAACTGCCTATTCCCCTCCCCCCTTTGCTAAAAGTAGGTCAAGCCCAGCAGGATGAGGAGCAGGAAGATACTGATTTGCAGTCACCCCAAGTTGTAGTCACCATCAGATCCTCAGCATATGGGACCATAGAGCTAACCCCACACAAGTGTAAAGCAATTTTCACTTCACTCAGATGTTGGTTATTAATAGGATGTTCCCACCATCACATTTCTATCGCAGCTGCAGAGTTCTCCGGAGAGGTCATCCAAGGCCAGAGAGCCTTGGTTTTCTTATTAACTGATGTTGGAAAATACTGCAGATAATCTCATCTGTGTGGTTCTGTGTCTGCACTGTAAGTCTGGCATGCTCACCAGCCAGCAGACTATGAAGGGGAGCGAGCCAAAGACTGTTGATCCTGATGGTATGTGTCCCCCGCAGGGAGTGGTCCTGCCACTTGAGATCAGCTTTGCTAGGTTCCTTTGGGATAATCAACATCTATTCTGCTTATGAGTCAATTCTTAATTGTCAAATTGCGAATCAGTCATAAGATCTAAGGGGACCTTTCCAACGCCATAGGGCGGGGAAGGGCACATTGGCCTTACACCCACTGTTCTTTCCCTCAGCATTCTGTTATCAATCAGGATGTGCTCATCGCTACCACAAATGGGCAGGATCTCAAACACTGGCTCTTGATAGCTGTGATGTTAAGTTTTAAGTTCTTAGAATTCATCAAGACTGGAAACAGCAGCAGATTCCTCTTACCTCTCAATCCTGAATGATTGGTGGAAATATAGCATCTTCGAATTTAATGAAAAGAATGCTTAGCAATGTCTGCTGTGGGTATGGAAGCAGTATGCTGGATTCTTGCATATTGTTGTCTTAAAAGTAGTTGTTCAGATTACAAGATTTATGTATGAAAAAAATGATCAAGCATTCAAATAATAAAAACACAAACTTCTTTTTGATGAACTAACAGATTAATAGTATAATTATCTACACACACACACACACACACACACACACATATATATATATATATATATATATATATATATATATATATATTTGTATGTTGTTCATGATCTACTCCTGTACTTCGAATTTTATTAGATAAAACTAAGGTCCACAGATGTTAAAATGATGGCCCCATAGTACTGTGGCTGACCACACTGGCACTTGAGCTATGGATCCAGCTAGGTCCCCTGATTCCTAGTACCATTCTCCATCTCGTGACTCAAACTACGTATTTCGTGACTTCCTACACAGGATTCTGAGAAGATCCAGAGCACCACGGTTTAAACACATAATATACACTTACAGTACTGCTATTCAATTTTTCTTAATGTGTGGTTTAGTCAGTGAAGCCTACAGCATTTGCAGCAAATTCTTTAAAAAATATATATTTTTTTAATTCCCTGAAGGAGGCAGCACTATGGAAGTAGCTCATGTCAAGAGATGGGCTGGACCAGGCACGTTGGTACACGAGCGCCACTGCAGAGACTCTCAAACCAAGCCCGACTGGGGTGATAGTCACAGAGCAGCACACAGTCACCCATGGTCTCTGAGTGGGATGATCACTATTTTGAAGAAGTATTTTCATAAAACCATGAATACTGGCTCTATAAACAGTCTCCAGAAATATGGCTCTGCAGTCAAATGAGTTTTCAAAGTCCTTCCCACTGTCCCTTTTTCTTAGGAAGTCATCATGCAGAATAAAAAGTTTCACAGTAAATAAATGTGTTCACTTTGCTAGTATTTCCCAAACTCAGTCCTGTTTTACTCTTTCAGGAAATACATACATTAATATCAGCAAAATATGGCTTGAGGAGTTTGCTTTAATAATAGTGTTAAAGAATTAGGCAGCCCCACTAAATGTCTTGGAGACATATTCTAGAAGACTGATTCATAGATAAATAAATAAATCACACATAAAGGAGGTAAGTAACTTGTATGCTTCACACTTGGCAAAGTGCTCCGAAATTTTTTTTTCAATATTTCTGTATAATTTAATAATCGAATGATAAATGTATAAATGCACTGAGTAGTTCAGTTTCTGTAGGCCCTACCTCTAGTCCTTCCTGTTGTCACTCTTGACTAACCCCTTGATCTGCTCACTAAAATGTTAAACTTCTACCTGAAGCCAAATCCACATTACCATAAATTCTTATTATTAGGAAACTCCAGCTCAAAGCTAGATATCATAATGGCAGAGAGACTGAGTTTCTTCTCAGCCTGTGGTGGGTACCAGTGAGTACTATATGTCACTCTGATTTCTCTGCTCATCAAGTGAGATAGCATAGCTTTGTCAGATGGATGCCACAGGCCTGACCCAGTGACAAATCTGAGGTGATGCCCAGGTGCCAGTCACTAATTCACACCTGGGCTTTCTTCCCATGGCGGCTCCGTAATCAATGCCCTCTTCTTTAGGATCCATTGCAAAATACTTCACTTGGTGTTTTACTAGTTTGTGAAAGACCTCCTTTTGAAGGTAAAGGACTTACAGTGCTCTACTAACGGTGATAATTTAAAAGTTGAGCAGAATGTCACTCATTCTATTGTCTACACAAACGTTAATAAAAAGCATGGTGGCGTGAACGTTCAGAATTTAGGGATTTCATTCTCTTTCTTGAGTCCTTAGTAGGCCTTGTGTCTATTCTGTAATAAGCTCAGTACTAGAATATTTTAGATTGTTCTAGATGATAGCAACTTTCTACTTCCATGATTTAAACTATTCCACACAATGCAAAGCTCTCCAAAACCATACTTTCCCCCACCTATTTGTTTCTTCTCATGTATACATAAGGGAGAGGGTTCCTGATAAATGAAAAGGATTTGTAATCAGAAAATTAATCTTATTACATTGTCAACTCACAGCCAACTATGTGAGCAGAATGAAACTTTATGGCAGTTACCCTAAGATTGCCACAAAACATTATTTTTTTTTAAAGAAGAGATAAATAAAACTTTCTCTTTCCTTTTCTTGTTCTTGTACTTATTTCTACTTCTTTGCCCTTAATCACACACCTATATCTAACAAAAGACTTCTTTTGTGAAATGTTCTGTGTCTTCTACAGGCATGTCCCCCTGATATGTGGCACACTTTTGCTCATTTTTCATTCATTCCCTTGGCCCACTGAAGAGGTCTTTCTCCTGGACCCTTCATAAGGTACCGGATCTATTAGTGCCTAAGATTACTGGCATCTCTAAGTGGTGAAATGTCCCATCATACTGTCATCACCAATAGCACCATTCATTGATCATTAAGTAACCAATATTTATCAGGTATATATATTTCTCAAGCTGAGGGCTGAGAAAAGTCATGATTCTTAACTATCAGCAAATCAACAATGGCTGGAGTCCTTTGGAAGTCTCTTATGAGATGTGTGCTGACTTCCTGATGCCTACTCTTTTTTTGAAGCTATGTAGTAGGTATCCTACGTTAGCTCCTTGTTCAAAGGTTAGATATTTCAGGAAGTGGAATCCAAACTGTACTGCTTTCTTGTAACAAGATCAATACCTACAGTTTGTATTCCTGAGAAACTTTTTTCTTTTAATAACCAAACCTTTCTTTTTCTCACATCCTATTTATTCAACTAAAGTAAATTCTTTGCAAAATGTTTTGACTGGCAACTTGTACCAACATCCATGCATTCACTCATTCACTGCAGGGAGTTAAGGGAGTTCACTGCCTGTGAATTCTCCAGCACTAGATTAGGACCTCAGAGTTTAGCATTAGATTAAACACACGGTTGACCAACACAAACCTAGAGTCCAACATACAATAGATGGTCCGCTAGTCAGCACTCCCTTCACTCTGCTATACGAAAGACATTCTGTGTGGCAGTGGGCATTGGCACACTGTGATGGTGTTCAGCAGAGGCAACTCCTGCACTAGCTCAGAGGAAAAAGAAAAACAGGAGGAACAAAAAGGAGGGAAAAAAGGCAGCAAACAAAATCTCCTAAGCAGCATATTCAGATGTATAATGTGTGTGACAAATACAAGTGGTTCTTCATTGTGGTCATAAATAGCAGTTCCGCAAAACCATTATATATAATTTATGTGATCTGGCAGCTGTTCTGGGAGCTTGGGCTGAGTGGTTTTTGTATCTGTACAAGACATCAGGCTTCTAGGAATTAACAGGCCAAGACTAAAATGAAGCAAATTTTGGTCCCATAAGGAAAAGGCCTTTCTTGCAATCAGAAAATCAACACACACACACACACACACACCCTAAAAGTAAGAAAAAATAATGCCCTTTAGCATTTATGAAGAAAATATTTAAGGAACAGATTGGTGGAGGGAGGATGAATAGAATCAATTCTGAAGGTCATAAGGTTTCTTTCAAATGCAGAATTTTACTTCTAGAAATATATTAAAAAAGATGCATTTAAAAATCTGGCACTGATAGCCAGAGAATGGATGGTTTTTAATTACCTAACAGATATGTTTAGTGGTTATGAATTTTTTGTTTTATTTCCAGCTCCATGATTTTGCTTAATACAATGTTAGATCATTTTTCTTAATCCAATCCATATGCATAGAAGCAAATAAAATAGATACATTAATCATGCTTTCATATTTTCTACATTTTTTTACACTTTAATATCTTGGAACTTGGCTGACCTTGAACAGCATGCCCCTTCCAGGACCAGCCAATTCCTAAATAGCAAAAATTTACCTTCAAGTTTGCCTTTCATATACAAACCAATTCAAAGCCCATATGCCTACCCACTTCCTTTAACCAGTTCTGCCATCATCCTCTTCCCTTAGTTGACCTGTGCCTAGGTATTAGACAGATAGACACAACCCTTTTGTCATAGAACTCTTTGAAATTATTCAAAAAAGCCAACCCTAAATCTGCTTATCCTGCTCACTCATATTTTCCCACACTATAGCAAACTCTTGCCCGCATTTGTGCCCTCCCCACCCTAGCCTTTGGGGTTTCCCTGTGTGCGTTGCCCTGGCTCTTCTTTCTGTTAGTACAAACTCTTTCTTAAACCAGGTGCGGTGTCTCACTGCTGTAATCCCAGCACTATGGGAGATTGCAGGAGGATTGAGAACTCAAGCTTAGCCTGGGAAATTTAGCAAAACTCTGTCTCAAAATAAAAATAAAAAAGGGTTGGGGTTGTAGCTCACTGTGAAGGGTCTGTGTTTCATCCCCAATACCCAAGCAAAGCAAAGCAAAGCAAAGCAAAGCAAAGCAAAGCAAAGCAAAGCAAAGCAAAGCAAAACATCAAAAATTCCTTCTTTCATCATAAGTCATTTCCATGTCTACCTGACTTATCATCCCAGACTAAAACAAATCCTAGTTATCCTTAAAGCTGTGTGACTACAGTATGGTAGAGAGAGAACAACTATAAAGGAAATGTAAGGATGGATTTAATGGCTAAATTGCTTTTCCCTTTCTCCCTACAGTTGGTAAAGGAGAGCAATTGCAACTTATTTAGCACTTACTATGCTACCTCAGTTATCTTATAACACTTAGGTCTTAGAACATAACACCATTGTGAAGTAGATATAACTAGTTTCTTCACCTGAAGAAAGAGGAAAGTGACACATGAGGAAGTTAAGAGGTGACACATTCAGCTTTTGGTTATGCTGAATCTGAAGCCTGGCTATCAGCTGTACCATTTTACTTGTTTTATTCATCACACCCCAATTACCCCTCACTGCACCAGAAGGTCTGTCAAGCAGACTACTGTGATTCCACTTCAGGACCACAAACAGAGACAGAGTGAGGTTCTTCACAGAAACTAACCTGTTCTAGAGACCAGGCATGTCCTAAGCCTGATGGGTGGGAGAAACGAATACAACCAAAGGTCTTGGTCACAGAGTAAGTTATCTAACGCACCGAAGCTTGAACTGTCTGTGCACCTTTAGGAGGAGCTGAGCTGGGCTGATGGAGCCAGGTGCCCTTGCCTGGGTTGCAGATGGGAACTGCTCATCTATGTAGAGCCAACCCCTTAGCTCTAGAGCTCTACATATTGACACTATCCAAGGATTAATTCTTGGATGACTTTTGGTTTTCTGTCTTGGCTCCCTAGGCCATCACATCCAATTTCATGGTTTAAAATAAAATGTGCAAACTTCCAAATGCCAACCTCCAAGCTGCTGTCTCAGGCTAAGTTGCCTCCCCCAACCATCAGTCACATAGATAGTATCTTCAGAGAGTTGGTCTTGTTTTGCTTCGAGAAGTGGCACAGGACTTCTGTTCAAAGGTATAAACACCAGAGGAGACTTCTGTCTGAAAGGACCAATTGTACTTGGATGAAGCCTGGAGAAAATCTTATCTAAATGACTTGTCAAATCCCAGGAGATCTTGGTGAAGAGCAATCGACAGTGGGCTGTAGTTCCACAGCACTGGTAACAACAACAGCCAAGTATATAATAATAATAAAGGAAAAAAAGAATGTACTAAAAGAGGTAGGGAAAAGGAGAGCTAAGAAGAGCCCTCCGGAGCTCTCATGCTGGTGATCAGGAAGGCTGTGTGCAGATGCTAGGCCGTACTCACTTGGGAACAGTTGGAGGAGGACCTGCGGCAGCCAGCAGAGTATTCCCTAAAGTACATACGGATCTACAAGCAAAACAGGGGGACCTTGCTAGTTCAGCTAACTCAAGGGAAGTAAGCATATCATTGGACCAAACATTGGCTGAATAAGACCTACTGTAAACAAGGAATGGCTGTCAGGAAGCCAGACTTTACAAACAAAATCGCATTCATGCCTGTTGGAAGGCACCCTCTCAAGGCTGTCTGGAGAGAGGACTTTATACTTCTTGCATGATAAAATAGGCATGAACTTTCACACTTCCTTATTCAGTGGAAAGTATGAAATTCTGTCTGATGAGGAGGCTTAAGCATGCACTCAACTGTCCACTGTGTCTCTCAGACATTTCACAGGTACCTCTAGTGCTCCATATCTAAACAAAGGTCCTAATAGCCACTCCCCACCAGGCTAATATAGTGGTTACTCAGCCCAGTGAATGGCCACATTGTTCTTCTAGTGACTTAAGCAAAATCGTTATGATCACACTCAATGCCTCCTTTCCTCACATACCATATTCAACCCATCAGTGAATCCCATCTTATTTTCAAAATAGGTTCTAAATGCAGCCACTGTCACCTTGCCAGTTAATTCCAGCCTCTATGTGGTCCTGGAGTCTTAGCATTCTCAGGTGACTAGTATTTTTCCTTTACAACCTCTATCCTTTTTATCCTCAACACAGCAGACAAGATGAAATTGTTACAGTTCAAGTCAGATGATAATTCTTTTATTTTATTAAAATCTTTGATCCCATTTTCACTCAAAATTCCCAAAATGATCTTTTCTGAAAATCTTACTTTACTAGGATATGTGAAAGTAAGGGGCAGAGTTCACTGGCATAGGAAAGAGTTGGTATTTTATTATTAGTAATAATGGAGTATCTGTCTACCTAGGAAAGCAAGAAAGATTTGGCAGGCACTCTTGGTTGTATACACAGTGGCTAGTCACTCATTCTTACTGGTGATTCAGGCTCCCACTCTAGAGGTGGAAATGCCAGCTACCCACTATCCTAGCTTTTCTCCTGCCGAGGACTGATGAACTCTGTCCTAGTCAGTAGAGTTGCAGGAGATAGATATTGGAGACTATTGGGAACTTGTATTTCCTTCCCTGATGAAAAGACATGGACATGGAGGAATAGTTTTACCCTATCTTCCTTGGGACATTGTCTTCATTATGTGGCATTTAAAGGTGGTGCCATCATCTTGCAACCTTGATGGTTGATTTTATGTTAATGCGACCAGGCTATATTTGGATAAATGTTTCTCTGGTGTGTTTGAGAGGGTATTTCTAGGATGATTAAAGGTGAAAGACTAAGGAAAGCCAATTGCACCCTCTAACATGAGTGGGTCTCCGCCAATCCACTGAAGGGCTGAAGAGCACAAAAAGTTGAGTAAGGGAGAATTCATTCTTTTGTGTTTCCTTTAAGTTAAGACATTGATCTTCTGGCCTCTGCACTCAGACTTGCACTGGAATTTATGTCACAAAAGCTCTGGATTCTCACGGTTTTGGGTTCTAGTTGCAGCTAATATCATTGATTCTCCTGTTTTCTAGATCTCTGTACTCAGACTGGAAGTTGTCATCGTCTCTCCTGGGTCTTCAAATGCCAACTGCACATCTTGGGATTCTCAGCCTCTGTAATTTCTCAAGTCAATTTCTTGTAAATCTTTTTGAGTAAATGCATACACATGCATATGCTTATGTATATCTGTATTTATATTCATACTGTATATTTACATACATATATATGTATCTCTATCTATCTATCTATCTATATATATATATATATATATATCTCACTGTCAATGAGTAGGAGTCTTTTGAAATATTTATGTGAATTAGCTTAATAATAAGTCACTAAGTTATCCTTAATAAAATTTAAGTAGTGTAAATTCTAGACACATTTTATTGAAGACAATAAAAATAGAAATAAAGAATTTAAAATGGTCAAGAATTTTATTCATTTTAAAATTTTAAAACAAAATTTCTTGGAGCTATATTAAAGGAGAAATAAGAGAAATTTCAAATAATCTAGAAAACAACAAAAAGAATATTTCTTATCAAAACCTATGGGTCTGAGTAAGAATTCTAATCTTTGAATAGGGAATAGTTTTAAATGTCTCTATTACTATAGTATAAAAACTAAAAATAAAGAAACTTAATATTCATCTCAAGAAACTAGAGCAATAAAACAAATCAGAAGAAAGTATGAAGAGGAATTAATAAAGATAAAAACTTACAGCAACAAAATAGAAGACAAACACATATTTAAAACAATAAATTCAGGAGATAATTTTTTTTGAAATCAAAACAAAATAGACCAATACCCGCCAGTCTGATTGTAGATAAAAAGAAAGAACAATCATAGAAGCAGGAAGCATTAAAAGATTATTATGTGCACATTATTTCCCAAAAGGAAATTAGTTTTTAGCAAAATATAAATTAGTCAAACTTATCTAAAAAGAAGCAGAAAACTCAAATAAAACAATCATAGACAAGCCTGGGAAGGTGATTAGCTCTACTACTGAAAAGGCCACTAGGACCAGATGGATTCACAGCTGAGATTTGTCTAACCTTTACAGAATGGATAATTATGATGTTACTTCAACTGTTCCCGGCCACAGGGAAAGCTAAACAACTCTCCAATTAAGTTCATGATGGAGCATAAATGCAATAGCAAAATTTGACAAAGTATAGTAAGAACATAGAGAATTGAACACTGAAGTTTTTTTATGAATATAGATACAAATGTTCGAAATAAAATATTGGCAAAAAATCTGGCAGTGCACACAAAAATTAAAATCAGAGCTTTTCTCAAGGGTGTAAAGGGAATTAAATATCATAAAATTTCCACATGGTCCTATTTAGAGATGTTAAAAACAATACTAAATAAAACAGCGATGGCTGGAAACCAGTTAAAATAATCAGGAGTGAATCAAATCTAAATAGAATAAATGAAATAATAAAATCATTACAATTGAAGTCAATAAATACACAAGAATGCCCAGTATTATCATTTTGTATTGCCTAAAATATTGTTTGAAAGCAATGTAAGAAAATTAAAAAAATTAGCAAATACTTAGAAAAATGTACTAATATGACTTCTTTATCCTCCTCCTCTTCTTCCTCTCTTTCTTTCTTCTCCTAATTACAATATTCACATCTTTAAGGAGCTAAGACTTGCACATAAAGTCTACCAATATTAATACAATTATTAGGGAAGGTGCTTGAAAAGAAAATTTAGCAATTAAAGAATCTTAGTAGTCTATTAGCCTTTCTTTGTTTTGCCAATAATTTTTCAGAAATGGAAAATGGGAAAGCGGTGTACTTACTGACATAAATGTATCTCCAAAAACTCTTTCAAATAAATGTTTTTAATTTCTATTTTTTAATTATTAAACTGTTTTAGTTGACTGTAGATTCCAATTTAATCGTGAGGAATAATGCAAGGGTCCCTCGGGTCTTTTATTTAGTTTTCCGCAGCTGTAACAACCTGCTAGGCTGTGGGAGAGTAGCGTCCGCGGGCTGCTGACGAGCGAGGCAAAGGGTCACAAGTGTCTGTGCTGGCGCACACTCGTGCATGTGTGTGCACGTGTGTGTTGCGTTCTACAGTCACACCCAGTCCCCTCACATCTCCTCTCTCATCTTAACTGCTGGCATTCCCTAACCCTAGCGTGTTTTCCATTTTTATTGTCTGTCCCTCGAGGACGTCATTAAACACACTCATACAGCAGGGAAAGTTTGGGAAGCAGCTTTTCCCTCACACTGCGATTCTCTGGATCTCTCTGGATATTCGGCTGCTGTATTAGCCGTTTGCTCTTCGTGTGACTCGGAAGAATTCCACGACACGTACCACAGCTTTGCTGACCCACTCGCCTGCTGCGAAGCACCTGTTTCCGTTTTTCGGTTATCATGTATAAAGTGTTATATACACTTGTTTACAGGCTTTTGTGGGAAAAAAATCTTAATTTCTCTGAGATAAATGCCCAGGTGTGCAACTGCTGAGTCAAATGGTAGCTGCGTATTAATTTTTACAGAAATTGACACATTGTTCTCACGAAAGCCTGTTTCCTTTTACATTTTCATTAGCAAGCAAGGATGGTCCAGTTTCGCTACATCTTCCATAACATTTGCTTGTCATTGCTTTTTATTTCAGCCATTCTGATTGGCGCTGGTCACACCTCGCTGTGGCTCTTATTTCCGGCTAGATAACGATGTCCTTAATAGCGGTCACACTGTCATGTGCTTCATCGCCATCAGTATGTACTCTTCAGTAAAATGGGTTTTAAAAAATATTTTGCCCATTTTCTAATTGGAGTGTTGTTTATTGGTAAGTTCTAAAATTTTAAACATTTATTCAAGATACCTTTGTTGGACAGGTTGCTTGCAAATCTTTTTTATTGTTTCTCATAGTTTGCTACTTGCTTTCTTGTCCTCTTAAACTTTTTGAGTCTTTTGGAGAGAGTTTTGAATTTTGAGTAATTCCAATTTATCATTCTTTTCCTTTTGTAGGCTGTTCTTTGGGTATCAAGTGTTCTTTTGCTCAACTCTAGACCTGAAAAATTTCCAACTTTTCCCCTAAAAACTTGTAGCTTTATGTTATATTTTATGTATTTGAAGTTTTATGTTGTCTGTCACTCAGCATGAATTAATTTTTTATAAAAACATGAGAGTTGATCAGAGTTCTCCCTTTTGTTTGGTCTATGTATGTCCAATTGAACTAGCAACACTGCTTACATTGTTTTTGCACCTTAGTTAAAAGTTGGTTTCTGGGCATGCTCCTCTGGGCATATTTTGGTCCTCTGTTCTGTTCCACGTGGCTATGTGTCTGCTCCTGTATAAAAACAACACAGTCCAGCTACTGCAGCTGCACAATAATATCTGAAATTGGGTGGAAGGTTCATCCCACTTTAGATTTTTTTATGGTTTTAGATGTTCTCATTCTTCTTCCATTTAGAACAATCTTTCTATATCTATAAAAGTTCTTACTGAAATTTTAAAAAGTATTTTGTTGAACCTTCTTAGCAAATTGGAGATAACTGACACCTTTTATTATTTTGAGTCTTTGAATCCATAGTCATAGCATGTATCTCCATTTACTTAGATTTTCAATTCCTTTCATTTTTGTGTGGTTTTTAGCATATGAGTCCTATTCAGTTTTTGTTAGAATTATACCTAAGTAATTCTCGGTTCTTTTTTACATGACTGTAAATAGCATTATAGATTTTAGTTTTCAATCAACTGAGCGAAGAGACAGCATACAGAATGGGAGAAAAATCTTTGCCTGCCATTCATCTGCCAGAGAACTAGTATCCAGACTACATTAAAAATTTCAAAAAAAAGCAACACCCCAAACAAGTAATCTAACCAATAAATGAACAAATGATCTTAATAGACATATTTCAAAAGCATAAATGACAAATAAATATATTAAAAATGCTCAACATCTTTAGTCAACAGGGAAATGCAAATCAAAATTACATTGAGATTCCATCTCACCCATCAGAATAGCTATTATCACAAAACAAATAAACAAGACACCAAAATAACAAAAGCTGGCAAGGATATGTGGAAAAATGGACCCTCTTACACTACTTATGTATACTAGTAGAGCCATGGTGGCAAACAATACAAAGTTTCCTCAAAAAATAACAATAGACTTTTGAAAAAGGGAAGGAGATCAAGAGATGGAGGAAGAAGGGAGGGGAAGGAAACTAAAAAGGATAAAAAAGAATTAAGGTGTGTCATGCTCCATATTAAAATTAAAAACCAGATCTAGAAAGACTAAATTCTTAACTGTAAAGAAAAAGTAAACCAATAAATATATTTCAAGAAAATCTGTGTAGGGCCAGGGATACAGCTCAGCAGCTCAGTGCCTGCCTGGCAAATGTGAGGTTGTGAGTTCAATCTCTGGTATCAAAATAAATAAATAAATAAATAAATAAATAAAATAAAAAGGAAAACATGTGTAACTACAAATGTTTAATTTAGAGACGACTAGGAGAAGTTTTTCAAGTAGATATATTTGACTATATAAAAATTTACATGACTATAAAATCATAACAAGTCAATAAAAATGATGGAATTAGGAGAAAGACAGGTGCGAGATAATAAAGGCTTGTGCTAGTCATGTATAAAAATGTTGCAAATTGTCAAGAGAAAGCAAACAATATACCTACACAAGCCTCAAATTTATCTTTCTTATAGCAGAGTAGAACTCTATTGTGTACAAACACCACATTTTCCTTATCCATTTATCTACTAATGGATACATACCCTATTTCCAAGATTTAAGTATTATATATTGTGCTACTATAAACACATGTATTCCTATAACATGATTATTTTAACTCTTTTAGGAAGCAATCCAGAAGGGAGTTGGCTGGTTCAAATGGAATTTCTATTTTTAGTACTTGAGAAATCCCCACAATGATTTCCATAGTGGTTGTAATAGTTTATATTTCTAACAACACTGTAGAAGAGAACCTTTCCCCCCACATCCTAGCTAACATCTGTTATTGTGAGATTTTTTTAATGATAGTCGTTCTTTCTGGGGTAGGATAGTATCTCAGTGTAGTTTTAGTTTGCATTTCTCTAATGGCCATCAGTGTTGACCATATTTTCATGTATTTATTGGCTACTTGCACTTCTGAGGAGTGTCTATACATTTTGGTTGCCTATTTTTTTGACTGGGTCTAATTTGAGAGTCCATTTTTCTTTTTTTTGAGTTCTGTATATATTCTTGATATATTCTAGATAGTCCTCTGTCCTAGAAATAGCTGGCAATTTTTTTTTTTACCATTCTGTAGGTTGTCTCTTCACTCCATTGGTTGTTTTCTTTCCTATGAATAAGATTGTTAATTTGATATCATCTATTTGTTGATGCTTGCTATTATTTTTCATGTCATCTGAGCTCTGTTCAGAAAGTCCCTCACTACACCAATGCCAATTTTAAGAGTGGTACCTATTTCATGTTCTACAAAAATAAGTATTTCCATTTTAACATTTAGATCTTTGATCCATTTTGATTTTAGTTTAGTACAATTTTCTGCATGTGGATATTCAATTTTCCCAGCACCATTTGCTACAGAGACTGTCTTTCTTCCAGTGCATGTTTTGGTCCCCTTTATAAAAAACAAATAGCTTTATGTACTGAGGCTTATGTCTACTACCTCTACTCTGCATCCTTGACCAATATGACTGATTTTGTGTCAGTATCATGCTATTTTAATCACCATAGGTTTATAGTATAACTTTAGGCTTAGGTCTATAATGTCACTTACTTTGCTTTCATTACAAGGATTGCTTTTGCTATTCTGGGTCTTTCATTCCACATGAATTTTAGGATTATTTTCTCTAGATCTATGAAAAATGGCACTGGTATTTTGGTTGGGATTGCATTAAATCTGCGTATCAGTTTTGGAAGTATAGCTATTTTATTACTGTGTTTTGTTCTGCCTATCAAGGTATGGGGATACTGTTCCATTTTCTGACATCCTCTTTGATTTCCTTTTTCAGAGTGATGTAATTTTCATTGTAGAGGTCTTTTACTTTCTTAGTTACATTAATTTCCAAGCATTTGATTTTTTGGATGCTTTTTGAACAGTATTGATTTCCTAATTTTTTAAAATGAGTTCACTATTACTGTATAGGAATGCTATTGATTTGTGTGTGTTTATTTTATATCCTGTTATGTTGCTGAATTTGGTTATGAATTGTAAGAGTCTTTTGGTAGAGTTTTTTAAGGGGATTCTATAAGCATAGGATATGTTATCTGCAAATAATGATACGGTACTATGACTTCGTCCTTTCCTGTATGTATCCCATTTATTTCTTTCTCTTGTCTAATTGATCTGGCTAGTGTTTCAAGGACAATGTTGAACAGGAGAGGTGACAGTGGACATATTTGTCTTTTTCCTGATTTTAGAGGGAAAGCTTTCAGTTTATCACCACTTAATATGATATTGGCATATTAAATTGGTCATAAAAGGCTTTTTTCAGATTAAGATAAGGTCTCTCTATAACTGTTTTCTTCAGGGTTTTTACCATGAATGGATCTTGGATTTCATTAAAGGCTTTTTCTATGTCTACTGAAATGATCCTGTGATTTTTGACCTTGCTTCTGTTTATATGATGAATTACATCTATTAACTTGCTCATGCTGAGCCATCCTTGTATCCCTGAGATGAAGCCTGCATGGTCATGGTGTGTGATCTTTTTGATAATGTGTTGGATTCTGCTTGCCACTATCTTGTTAAGGGTTTTTGCATCTAATTGTATGTTCATTAGAGAGATAGACCTGAAGTTGTCTTTTTTTGGATGGATCCTTGTCTGGTTTGAGGGTCAAAATAATGTTAGCTTCTGAGAATGATTTTGGAAGCACTCTCTCCCCCCTCAATTTCATTAAATAGTTTGAGGAATATTGGTGTTAGATCTTCCTTGAAGTTCTTGTAGAATTTGGTTGTGAACCCTTCAGATCCTGGGTATTTTTTGTTGTTAGTTTCTTTTTCTTTTCTTTATTAATGCTTCAGTTTTACTTTCTGTTATGGGATTGTTCCAAATTTTTAAATCTTCTTGGTTCAGTTTTGCAAATTCATGTGTACCTAGGAATCTTTCCATTTCAAGTGAGCGCTCCAATTTTTTGGCACATATGTTTATAAAGTAGTTGCTAGTAATATTTTGGATTTCAGTGGAGTCACAATTATGGTGTATGTTTATAAAACATGTTATAAAAATATTGTGTACTTTAAAAAAAAGTTTAAATAGTAAATATATACCATAAGTTACCACCAAATACAAACATTAACCGTTTAAGTCCTTCTCTTATGGTGAGATGGATTCTAAGTCTGCATATGAAGGAAATTAAATTAGTTGATACATATTTGGGGACCAGGTTGTTTTACAAATATGTAATTCTAAAGACAAAAACAGCTTCAAGAAGCAAAAGCGTAAGTGAAATTACGCAAGTCAGACACATGAAGCCATGGCAATAGCTCCAGACTATATACACTATTACACCAGGGCTCCACAGTTGTTTTCAAGGGAAAAACAGCAGTTTGGTGTCTGCTGGACACCTTGGAAAATACCAGCTTAAAGTAACTTCCATGACCCTCTAATGTCATGGCATCTCTTTGAAACTAGATTTTTGGAAGTTCCTTACATGCTTAAAGGGAAGTATATGTCATGGGGTCCAATACGACTGCAGGGTTTCAGAAGCTTTTCAGTCCACAGCAGGCCCACATATCCTATTAGTAAGTATGATTATTAACAATCAAATTTTAATCTTTTTACATTTATGTGTGCACATTTTTCAGATGGCTTGTTTCAAATGGTCACTTGTTTGACTTCACTACTTAATAAGTGGACTAGTTAGGTATTTCTTTCAGCCTAAATACACATAAGAAAGTTACAGAGCCCAATGGGGCCAAATCTATCATCTGGTACATGTTGATATGAAACTAAGCCATTGGCTGGGGAGGAGGCAACCTGACCTCCACTGCAGAAGAGGCGATGGTTACAACTACAAAGAAGTAAGGCATGTGGGCCTATAACAGATGATTATTACACAGATAAAATCAACTCTTTCCTCCTTACATTTAATTATATACAAAATCTATCTAACTATCTATATATCTATTTAATTATATATTACTAAGTTGCCAAGGTTGGGCTTGAACTTTCAGTCCTCCTGTTTCAGTCTCCCATATGCTATTCCTTCTTTCCCTACTCCTCCGCCTTACTGTTTTTTCTCTTTGAAGAAAAAAGCAAATCTTCCCCCAAGTCTCAGATTAAACAGTACTATTTTTATGCAAGCACTGAAGACTCAGCTTCTACCCTAGAGTTAATTGACTGACTGAGGCATTAAATTAACGAGGAATGGGTGTGTCTTCTCTCAAGGACTTCTCTCAAAACCAAATTGTCTCTTGAATCACCTTCACTTAGATTAAGCTCACACTCCCAGCTCATCTACCATCCGTGTGACAAATCATTAATTCAAGACTTGAGCATAGGCAGAATTGATCACCTCAGTTTATCAAGGGTTGCTACATTTTAAATTGTCCTTTTAAAAATAAAAAAAATCATTGCATATTTAAACTTTCCTGGGAGTTAAGTATCTGGATGTTTATGGAGTATAAATGAAAACTTCCAAAGCTTTGCTTGGCACATCATCCTTGAAGACAAAATGAGCTATTCCATTCTGGTAAATATGCACATGAACATTAATCTGTGCTTTGGGGTGGTTTGAAAGGGTCCCAGCTTGCTGCTACGTTTGGAGCTACAGTGGCCACCTGAAGTAAAGCACAGACACAAGCACTGCGTTGGACTCTGGGTGTGACTGGTGAATGTGGAGTTGGCAACAGTTTAGGGTTTGTTGGTTGGTGTTTTTGTTTTTTGTATAAACAAGTAACTTCACAGAAAGAAGTTGGAATCAAATACCAACTCAGCAACTGAGCAGTAAAGGACTCTTAATCCAGTTATAAACCTTCCACGAGCCTCTATTCCTTTATCTATAAACTAATGGGAAGAATGCCCACTTCAGGGAAAAGCTGTGAGGATTAAGCTACATAAACATGCAATAAAATTTCAAAAAATGTCAGTCCTCTTTCCTCCCTTAAATCAGACAAACTCCTATAGTCATAACTTAGACAGGCCTTGTAGTCTTGCATTTCATTTCAATAAAATTGTTCTTGAGTTCATAGCTACGGTGGCAGTTCCAGTATTAATGAAATTGACCCTTTTGAAAAATCTACCCTATTTTCACTCTGACCAAAATGCATCAAAATGTCACTAAGATTCTTAGATAAATGGATATCATAGCAGGTGACAGGGACCAAGGCATTTTCTTCGTGATGGAAGAAATATTCTTTCAGAAGTGGTGAAGCTATTGGTCCTGTGAAATGGATGTTTGATAACATCATAATATTAATGACCTTTTTCCTTTCATGGCACTTAAGGGGTATTAAAGCACTGTCTTAAGGATAATTAATGAGATGTCTTACAGACTTATTCACATTTGCAGGAGGGAAAATACTGAAATTTCCTCATTAATACTAACCACATAAAGAACTTGTAGGAATATTTTCAAGAATTTAAAAACTTTACTGAAGTCCTTATGTAGTTTTCTATTCATGCTGGCAATAATTGGCAAAGCCTTTAAATATGATATCAGTACTTGATTGCAGTTGCATAGTTTTTTCCCCATCTTATTTTTTTCTTATAAAATAATGCCTTCGGAACATAACCCAACATTTTGCTTAAGTCAAGAATCCCATGTTCATTTGCTCATGTTAGTGGCAGGAAGGATGGTTGGCTCCACTATTAGGTAAGGAGTGAGACCATTACTTTATAAACTGAGAGTGACACTTTGAGGAAAGGAACTGGTGACCTTGGCTTGACCACGGCAAATAAGAGAAGGAAGAAGGTTTCAAGAATTCACATTTCTTAACCTTCAGAAATAAGCTCCATGAAGAAAGCTGGCCTTATGCTGATGATTCTCAGGAAGGCCACTTGGTAGGGGTGTGGGCTATCCTAGTCGGAATGTGATGGATAGCTTCAAACTGTGGCTCCAAAATCAGCTTGTTATTCCTAGGATTTGTCAAGCTCAGTGTTTTTTCACTGCTCCATACTGCAAAATGGACTGTGCTAAGGCAATAATTCCAGGTGTATTTCCTCTCTCTTGTTTGGTTCCTTCTAATTTTTGATGTCTTTATCACATGATAGGGCTACCTAGACCCCCCACTGGTATCCCAGGCTGCTCAATTCTTTGTTAGACATGTTTTAGCTCTTGACCCTGGTGCTCAAACTCTGGCCTTTGCTATCAAATCATCAAATCCCTAAGAACTATCATGTATGGTCTAGTGTCAACTGAGACCCCCATGGAGTGGCTATCTCTACTTAAGGTGGCCCTTTCCTGAAACTTTTCACAGAATTGGGCACTTACACAGACAGGATGCCTTGTGCCATTTGTATTTTCCATACTAAGGCAGAGCGTGGGTGACTGATGGTGAAATTGACCTTTCTAGTGAAGGTATCTTGAAATGATGGGGTTGGCAACAGAATAAGAGAAGCTGAGCCCTATAATGCTCAGATGCTGGCTCTGGGGTCCTGTGAATTTACAAGGTAAAGAGAGGAGCCTGAGCCAAGAAAAACGTTCTTGAGAAAAACACAGCATCTGATAAGGGAGTGTGAGAAGGTGAAATGGAAGCCTATTAATTTTATGAGTTCATTAAATCTGAAACACTAATGAAAATTTGAGGACCTCATTACCAGGACTATATCAACACTCCTGTGTTTAGCAAGTAACATGCCAAATGTTTGAAATGTTTCTACCCACTGTCTGAGGTCAATCATAAAACCTGTGTATAATACTTGGCACAGTATCATTGTCCTGGAATGTATTCTGGGAGGCATAATAATAAGATCAGGAGCAGTTAGATCAGCTTATTGGTATTTTCTTAGAAGAAACTTTATGGACATACACTATCAAGAATAGCAATTGGATGTTCCAGTGGAGTTTTGTATTTTCAAATAGGCCTGGAGAGTCTTCCTGGAAAATGCTTCAAAATACGAGCAATGCTAACAGCTCCCAGAATAAGAATGCCTAATGGGATGGACAGATGATACTAATGTGATTATTTAATAATAACACAGTGAGGTAGACACGTGGTCTTTGTACTTCACGATTCCCATTACAAAACACACAAAGGAAACAATCAAACTAGAATGTGCATATTCTAACTGGAACTGACCCCTAGCTTCTGAATATTAAGAAAGTCAAATTTATTGCTTCTCTGAGAAAAGCAGCTCTCAGATTTATGTCTCCTTGAACACCCAATGTAACAGTAATCGATTTGTAGTTGTTTTGTGTTCTTTCATCCCTGCAGGTCATAATGGAAGTGGCAGGTGAATATAAATTAACTCCTTGGGGGTAAACATGAATAAAGCCAGTGGTAGCTCTTCTGGGATATATATACATATATATCCAAAAAGGAAGCTTTAGAATTCATAAGGTAAAGATAACAGCTTGAGCTAAGAAAAAAATGCTCTCAAGAAAAAAATATATCTCAAAATAGAAGTAGTTCTATACTTATATAGCTATTTCAAAATAAAGAAAGGATAGGGATGTACCTCAGTAGGAAGGCTTTGGGTTCAATATGCAATATTGTAACAAATGAACTAAAAAAGAAAAAAAGAAAGAAGGAAAGGCCTCTTTCACCTCATTTACTACCCCAATTTATACAGGTTACCCAAAGCCACAGGACATTTAAGAAAAGTGTAATGTTTTAAATGAAAGTTTATGGAAAAATGGGCCATGTAGTCTGGAATGAAAGGTTGCTAGTACAGGAAAAATACCAGGCATCACAGAGGCACAGATACACAAGCAAGTGCTTCAGAGAACTATCGATTGGCAGGTAGTGAGGATGGCTCTGGATCCTACAGGCCTTGGGTGGTTTGGGTCGCATTTAACCAGCTGTCTGAGTCAGGTGGCACCTACTCTTAGTATCATTGCAGTTCTCTGCTCCTTCTGCTTTCTTCATTGTTTGCTTCTTTGGGAACTCGAGACCTTTTACCCTACAATGATGTCTTGGGTTAAATCTCAATAACACTGTGAAGGACAAGAAGCAAAAACAGAAGGAGAAATGGAACCAGGTAGGATGTCTAATGTTTGTAAGAGAAAAAACAAACAAACAAAGCCCATGATGTTTTAGCTGAGAGGAGGTGAAATCTGTATTAGCATTGCTTTAATCTTCAAATGAACAAATTAGGAAGCGTTTTTGGGAAGAGATAAAGACTGGATTACTTTTTATTCGCAGGGAGCAAATGATAGCACTCAAATGAGGTTTCCTTGCTTAGTGCAGCATAAACAGTGATCCATCAGAACACCCATCGTAGTAAAGATGTTCACTTCAAAAGGAAACTCCTGCATCTTCCATCAAACACCCTTCCTTTCTAGGTAAAAAAGCCTCAGATGGCTTCAAGTTATTCTTTTCCTTCAGCCGTCAGAAAATTAAGAGGTATCCAAGAAGACAGTGCCTAAATCTGTTTTATGAACTTTCTGAAGTCCACATAACTGAATCTAGTAGATACTCAAATTAGTAACTACTGATTATTTGCTAAGGTCTATGCTAAGTACTGTAAAAACAACATATAGTCATCATAAAGAGCCTAGAATAAAGGTAGCTTTAGTCCCTTTTGCAGAGAAAGAAACTGAAGATGATATTGGTTAACTTACCCAATTCATTCATTCATTTGTTCTTGCAATAATTATTTATAGAGGTGCTACTATGTGTCATGCATCATTCTTGTTGCTGAGATACAGAAGCAAATATAACAGAAAAAGTCCCTAGATTCATAAAGTTTATATCTGAGTGAGGCATTCAGACAATAAGCTAAATGTGGAAGGTATAAAATATGTCAAGTGATTACATTATTATGAGAAAAATAAGGCAAAAAATAGAGACTAAAAAGCATTAGATGAATGGTACTGTTTATATAGGAGGCAAGACCTTACTGAGACATGTGGTGGGTTAAAGATAGCATAGTTTCTTTAACATTCATATTTTCAAAAGGAGTCTATTTAAATTCGACAAAACTATGCTGTGAATAATTGCAGGTCTAGGTTTAAGAGAACTTAAAACTTCTGAGTTGGTTTCTTGGAATTCTGAGCTACCATGAAAGAAATCTTACTACTATGATTGAGAATGACATGCTGGGAGGAAGCCCAAGATTTACACAGCAGTAAGTGGAGGAAGGGAGTAAGGGGGAGTGGAGAGAGAGGGAAAAGGAGGGAGAGGGAGAAAGAGAGACTGATTCCCAATTTCAGTTCACATCAGCCCAGCTGAGGTCCCAGACATTAGGATGCATAGACAAGCATATTTTCTCTGTGTCTGATCTTATTTCCTGACTCACAGAAACATAAGGTATAACAACACTAAATTGTTGTTTAAACCACTGATGTTTGAGGCAGCTCATGACATAGTCAGAGATACCCAGAATGGAAGGTAGCTTTTGAGTAATACAGAGAGGATAAGGAGTGAGTTATTGAAGCAGAGCCCTCTCTGAAGAGCACTTTCAAAGAACCTTTCACCTATGGAACACAGTGTGTCAATTTGAATGGTGAAGAAACACCAGACAGACGGTGAAGCACAGTTCTGGTTGTGTCTGTGCATAACTGACATACAGCCCAGAAAACTGAGGAGAAGACCCATCTTGGATATTGTAACACCAACCAAAGGCTTATCACCTGGACAGGATAAAAGGTGAAAGAAGAAGTGATCCACATTGGATGATTCCAATTTTTGCTATCACCTTTGGACATTCTGGACTCCAGCCTCTTTAGTCTTCCAATGCAGATTCACATTAGTGACTTCTATACTTCTGACCTTGGGCTAGTGCACATCCTTGACCCCTCTTGTCCCATGGCTTTTATCTTCTTGGGCTGAGAATCTACTAGATCATGCAGGTCTCTAGTGCACAGACAGTTGTGCTGGGTTAACTAATGGTCAGCTTGTAACACCCAGCTGATCTTAATCAGTGCGGTTCTGGCTATAGAAGACCCACCTGAGGATTGTTGCCAACAGCATAGAAAAAACTAGATAGGACCATGGTGTGCTGTTGATTCTCCTGGAGAAGCTTGTTGCACTGCTTTTCCTTATATGAACTCAGGTTTGCTTGTTGTGGGAGAAGCTCTGGTCCTTGCTGTGGCTGAGGATGGTTGCGGCTCTCTTCGGGGGAGCAATGGTCCTTATTTTAGCATTGCTTCTTGGCTCTAGTGCAGATCCTTCAGCTTCTGGCACAGACTTTCTAGCTACCACCACTGGTGTTTGGGGTTTCCTAGTGAAGATCCTTGATACAGACTTACATGAGACATTGTCATGGGCTCTAGGCCTCCATCTGGACTCATGGGCTCCAGGTCTTCAGCTGGACTCATGCAGGACATTGCTGTGGCCTCCACATCCTCAGATGATTTCTTTGTGTCTCTAGTGCATGGACAGATCACTTGTACTCTTTTGCAATTGAGTTCATGGATGAATATAAAATAATCCTATAAATTATGTATCCTGTAGTAAATTGACTCCCTTGTAAACCCTCATTAAAACAGTCATTGTCGGTTCTTTTGCTTCTAATCCTGTACGCCTACCTTTTAATACAGCCCACTACATAATTATTCATGTATTTTTCTATTGATTCCATTCCTCTAGAGAACCCTAACTAATAGAGCCCTAAATGGTCCTGGAGGCCTCAACAAGTGGAAAAGAGGGCTGTGTGGCTACACTAGACTGAGTGAAGGGGACAGTCAAAGGAGATGAGGTTAGAAGGGTAAAGCAGGGGCACATCATGCATGATACTGCAGACTTCGGGAAGGACTTTGATTAACTCTGAGGGAGATGAGTGACAAACACGAGGAGGTTCATCGGAGGGAATGATGTGCTACACATACTTGATTTGTGAGCCAACAGACGGTACATATCAACCAAAGCCTGCACCCTTGATCACTCTGCCATGCCTACTTGAGCCAAAGATTGCCAGACTACTCCATGACACCTCATTTCACAGCTAAAGTTCAGATTTTTTACAATATTTGCTTAGAACAAACAAGGAACTGTTTGCTTTTATTACTCTGGTTGAAAACTGACATCAAATAATATGTGTGTGAGAGAAACCAGAGGAAAATATATTTATCTGCCAGCTAGAGTACAGCCACCATTATTACCTTGCGAGGCAACACTGTTAAAGCAAAACTACAACTGTTCATGTAAAAATCAGTATTGGATAGGAAAAATCAAAAAGAGCCTTGGTTTGGGGCTATAAATATTTTTGAAGCATTAGCTGGCAAGATACCCTATTATAAAAAACTCATGCCTGTGTGGATCCAGAAGTATGCATAAAATTATTCATATTATGTTTCTCTTTTAGAAGGTCCACAGTACTAATGAAAGATTCTCAGAAGTTCTATAATACACTTGGAGACTGCCAGTAAAATACCTATGATCTTTGTGACCTCAGTGGTAGAGTTTATGCTCTGCCAAGTCTAGATATGTACTTATTTCACTACTGTAAGTTAAGGTTAAGTAATTAATTAATAATCATTAGCCATTAAAATGTTTAACAATGATATGTTTATCAACATATCCTTTGTCATATTACCTTGTCTAGTCTGTAGCTGATATTCAGCAAGTGAAGGCATTTTATTGAACTGCTTTTCTTGCAGACTTTAGGTAAATGTTTTTTTAATTCTGTCTTTGCTGAATAGTAAGTAAGAGTGAATGATACTTATTTGGAACAACATAAATGACAGACATGTTCACTGTGTTTTATGGTTGCCCCTCCTTCTGCATCAGCATCAACAGTCACCCCTCCATCTGTGCAGTTTGGGGGAGGAAGCACATTAGCCATACAGACGAGCCAACTACCTCATATGGCCCAAAGGCCCAACCTCCATCTTCACATGTTTTGCAGAGCAATTTAAAAGTAACAGGAGGCTGAGA
The DNA here is from genome assembly GCA_004027295.1 of Dolichotis patagonum. Taxonomy (NCBI): domain Eukaryota; kingdom Metazoa; phylum Chordata; class Mammalia; order Rodentia; family Caviidae; genus Dolichotis; species Dolichotis patagonum. Next base: position 154,265 of record PVJX010000555.1, on the reverse strand, counting down.
TCTATGTTCTGATGCTTTTCTCAAGGATTAATACATTCATAGTCATGTGATTTAACAGGGGTTATCAGAACAGAAAACGCTGACATCTGAATGATATAAGAACTAACCAGTTCTTAAATTGAAAAGACTCAGCAAGTACAATTTCATTCCTTTTTGCAAGGAAATTCAGGTAATAATGTAAAAGAATAAGTATTAGTCAGCTTTCCCATTGCTGGAAAAAATACCAGACACTTACACAATTTAAAGGAGGAAGGATTTATTTTAGCTTGGAATGTGGGGAGATTCAGTTGCTGGCTCCCAGGCAGGAATATCATGGTGGAAGGGATGGCAGAGCAAATGGTGGCCCAGGGCAGAACACAGCAGGAGAATAGTGTCTGAGGCCATGCATGATGTCCAAGACCTCACCTTCATAATCCACCTAGACACACCCAGGAGTGCATTTGTTAACCCAAAGAAGCTAACAAATCATTATTATGGCCACAGAATACCAAGTGGTTTTCTTCTTACTCTACATGTACCATATATATTATTTTTTTCCTTGATCAAGTTACAACAAAGCAAAGGCTTATTATTATTATTTGTTTTGTTTTGTTTTGTTTTGGTACTGGGAATCAAACTCATGACCTTGCACTTGCTGAGCAGGTGCTTATGCCACTGAGCTAAATCCCCAGCCCATTATTACGGTCTTTGGCTATTACAATTAAAGCTGGTACATGTCAAAGCAGTATAAAAAACCACACACAAGAGAAGTGACTAGAACTACCCCAAATGAGATTTCTATAGGGAAGGACATAAGAAAGAAAGGAATATAGTTTCATTTATAAAAATAATCTTTTTGATATAAAATGTGACTAGTTAGAATCTCTAACAGAAAGAATAGCACACACCACCCAAGAATGGGTTGCTGCATGTGTCTTTAATTTTGACAAAACAGGACTTCCAGGAAGATGTCCGAGCATTAAGCAGCAGAGAAAACAGCCTCTCTAAGAAACACCATCCAGACACTGGAATACAGCATTGTGAGGAAGACACGAAGGAAGGAAGTGGGTCCCCTGGATCTAGGAAGAACCTGATATGTGAATTGAAGCCCATAGAGTAAAAAGAAAAATTTCAATAAAATTTAGCTGGTAGCACCTTCTCCTTGAGACACTGCACAAGAGGAGCTGCTGGAACCTGGGGATGCACGGTCATGGTGACAGTGATGGCTGGTGACTCAGAGGCCTCTGCAGAGAGACACGGTAGTGGAGGGAGGTGGACATGCAGGACTGCACTGACTGGCGGTGAGTGCAGAGGACTCAGTCCTCCCACAGGAGAGAGCGATTGGCCTGGAGCCATTTTGGAGTTGGGCTGGATAAGTCCGGAACTAGAACTGCTGTGGGCTTCCTCCAGCAGCTCCCAGCTGTGTCCCAGGCACAGACCTGTGGAAACTGCTTGGACTGCAATAAGTTGAATAAGTCTGATCTAAGGGGCAGGCCTGCTGAGGTTATCTATACTCTGCCATAAAGCAACTGCTGCCTTGGTGGGATAGAGTGGAGTGATTTGGACTCTGTCTTCAGAGGCTGTCTACTAGTGAACCTGGACAGAATCCTGGAGGTGGGCTTTTTGTTTTTCTTTTAGTTTTCTTTATTTGTTTTGTTTTATTTTATTTAGTTTTTTTCTCTTTTTCCATTGTTGTTTTTATGAATGTGAGAGTGGTCCCTAACCTCTATGTGGGTGTGTCTTTCCTTTTATCTCTTCCATCTCTCTTTTCCTTCAGTCTTTTGTACCACCTTCCCCAGTTTGGTGTGATCCACTTTTGTCCTCTAACCTTAATTGTAACCTTTTTCTCTTCTTCCACTTCTTTATTTTCTCCTTAATCCATTTTATATTTTAATCCTGAGGGCAAAATTGGCACATAAAGGATTTACACATTGCTTAGAATTCTCTGGTTTGTTTTGCATTTTGTTATATAATCACAATCTAGTTCATACAATTAAAAATTGCAAATTAAGGGTTAGCTTGGTTTGTTGCTTTATGGGCTGTGTTTGATGCTATTGGCACCACTACAGCAAAAATTGACATAATTGTCCTAAACAGCTGTTGGTCCTAATAATCCATGACTGAGATTAACTAAGGGTTACAGGAAATAATGTGGCACATTGCCAAAGAACCAGAGACTAGGCCAAATGAACAACTCATCTCCAAGAAACTGCAGAAGTCAGATCTTCCAAAGGACTCAAAATGCAAAAAACAGCTACCCTTGGAAGATACCTCAGAAAAGTAATGATCACCTAAGGGTCCTAAATACTACTAATAAAGCAACCCACCATAGGCAACTTGTAAGCATCACCCAAGGAATTAAACTAAAGAAAGAAAAGAAATGAGAAGACACTTAAACAAGAAGCAACCTCAGACATCCAATTCACCAAAGGCAAATCCAGGGAGCAATGAGGTGGAACAATCCAAAAGCTCCCCACCAGGTCTCTCTGAAGTGGAAACAACAAAGCAATTGAATGAGGCTCTGGAAAAATGAAATTATAAATAATCTCTCACATAATTATAGAGATGGTATCCAAAATAAGGACAATGCATAGTGATCCTCGAGCAGACACAGCTGAAAAAACAGATGAGCTTAAACAAATTATCGAAGGTCAGCATAGGAAAGAAATGAAATCCATAAAGCAGATTCAAGAAGATATCCAGGAGAATAAAAACTCCACTGAAAATATTCAAAGCAGATTTGGCAAATGTGAGGACAGGATCTCAGATAGTGAAGGCAGGCTTGCAGTTAGTGACCAGGAAAAGAACAACTTTTCAAACATAGCAAGGGACCATGAGAAATCAACCCAGCAGCTGCTAGATGAGACAAAGAATAGCTTAAGATTAATTGGAGTCAATGAACAAGTAGGAGATACCACAAATGACATTTAAAAATGTTCACAGGCATCATGACAGAAAACTCCCCCGATAGAGAAAAAAGAATTTTACATACAAATAAGTGAGGCACGTAGAACACCAATTAACAATGATTAAAAAAAGTACACCCAAACATATCATAGTCAAGATTCAGAAATCCAACACAAGAATAGGATCTTAAAAGCTGGTAAAGAAAAAGAAACAAATCATATATAAAGGAAAGCCTATCAGAATCACAGCTGACTTCTCAGCATAAACTCTCAAGTCAATGAAAGCTTGGACTGAAGTACTCCAAGGTCTAAAGGAAAACAACTTTCAACCCAGGTTGATGCATCCCAAAAATTATCTTCCAAAACTGATAGAGAAATAAGATACTTTCATGACAAAGAACATCTGAGGAAATTTATGACCACCAAACCAGCACTCCAAAATGTTCTGAAGGACATTCCAGAAAGAGATAATAAGGACTACAGTTCTGTGAACCCCAGCAGAAGTAATCCACCAGAAGGAATCCACTTCAACAGAAGACAAACAATAAGAGGAAAGGAAGAAAAAGCAGGGGAGCCAACAACAGGAGAATAACATGATAAGGCTAAGTCAATATGTATCAGTTATGACCATCAATGTTAATGGTCTCAGTTCACCAGTCAAAAGACAGACTGGCAGAATGGATCAAGAAGCAAGATCCAGCAATATGTTGCACAGAAGCAACACATTTAATTAGAAAAGAAATTCATAGACTGAAAGTCAAAGGATGGAAAACAATACTCCAAGCAACAGGAATCCAGAAAAAAGCAGGGATAGGTATTGTATTTGCAGACAAGTGAATTTCAAGTCGAGACTGATTAAGAGCGATAAAGAAGGTCACTACATCCTTTTAAAGGGAACAATCCAAGAGAAAGAGATAACAATCATAAATATATATTCAACAAATACCAGTGCATCCAACTATATAAAACAATTACCAATGGACATGAAAAATCAAATAAGCCCTAATGCAATTATGTTGGTAGACCTCAATACACCACTGTCACAAAAAGACAGATTATAAGTTAGACAAAAAAATCAATAATGAAATATTATAACTAAATCAAATTTTTGAGCAAATGGACTTAGTAGGTATCTATAGAATGTTCCATCCCACAACATCAGAATACACATTCTTCTCAGCTGCACATGGGAAATTCTCTAAAATAGACCAGATACTGGCTCATAGAACATGCTTAACTAAATGCAAAGGAATTGAAATTATCCCATGTATACTATCAGAATGAAATTGGAAATCCATGCCAAAGGAAACCACAAGTCAAAGGAAACCATAAACATGTAGAAGTTAAATAGTACCCTGCTGAACAACCAATGAGTCACAGATAAAATTAAAGAAGAAATTTGTTTTTACAGTTGAATGATAATGATAATACAACATATCAGAACTTGTGGAACACAATGAAAGCAGTCTTAAGAGGGAAATTTATAGCAGTAAACACCCATATCAAAAAAAATAGAGCAAGTGCATATAAACAACTCAATGTCGAACTTTGAGCTTCTAGAAAAAGCCAAAAAGCATGCAAGGGAAAAAATTATAAAGATCAGAGCAGAAATTAACAAGCCAGAGACTAAAAAGAAAACTACAAAGAATCAATGAATTGAAGTGTTGGTTCTTTGAAAGATAAAATAAGACTGACAAACCCTTAGCCATTCTTATCAAAAACAGGAAGAAAAGACTCAAATACACACAAATAGGAATGAAAAGGGTGAAATCACTACAGACCCTGCAGAAACCCAGAAAATTATCCATGCCTAATTTGAAAATGTATATCCTAATAAGATGGAAAAAACAGAAGAAATGGATTGTTAGGTACATATGAATTACCAAAGCTGAATCAAGAAGATGTAAAAATCCTAAATAACCCAATATCAATCAATGAAATCAAAGATACAATTAAAAACTTCATCAACAAAGAAAAGCTCAGGCCCTGATGGATTCACAGCTGAATTCTACTATAAATTTAGTGAAGACCTAACACCACTACATTTCAAACTTTTAAATGAAATTGAAAAGGAAGCAATACTCCCAAATTAATTCCTAGAAGCAAGCATTACTCTGATAGAAAAACCAGAGAAGGACTCAACTAACAAAGAGAATTACAGGCCTATCTTTCTAATGATCATGGATGCAAAAATCCTCAACAAGATACTGGAAAACAGACTGCAGCAAATCATCAAAAAGATTGTACACCACGATCAAGTGGGATTCATCCCACAGATACAGGGATGGTTCAATGTATTTATGTCCATAAATGTAATATATCATATTAACAGAGTCAAGGTCAAAAATCATGTGATCATCTCAAGAGATACAGAAAAAGATTTTGACAAAGTCTAGCACCCATTCATGATAAAAGTAACCCTACAGAAAATTGGAATAGATGGTCTTTATCTCAATCTGATAAAAGCAATATATGACAAACTAACAGCCAACATTATATTAAATAGACAAAAACTGAAAGCTTTCACTCTAAAATCAGGAACAAGACAAGGATGTCCACTGTCTCCACTCTTATTCAACATAGGCCTGGAAACTTTAGCCAAAGCAATTAGACAAGAGAAAGAAATAAAAGGAATAAAGATAAGAAGGAAGAAGTTAAACTATCATTATTTGCAGCTGACATGACACTACATAGAAGACCCCCAAAAATCCACCAAAAGACTTCTAGATTTCATAAGCAAATTCAGTAATGTATCTGTCACAAAGTCAGCATTCAAAAATCAATAGCCTTCTTGTACATGAACAACAAACTTACTGAGAGAGAAATTAGAGAAACAATACCTTTTACAAGAGCATCCTGAAAAATAAAATACCGAGGAATCAATCTAATAATCTAACAAAGAGACCTCTACATTAAAACTAGAGTTCTCTGAAAAAGGAGATTAAAGAGGATATTAGAAAATGGAGAGATATACCATTCTCTTGGGTAGGAAGAACCAATATAGTGAAAATGGCCATAATTCCAGAACTGTTATACAGATTCAATGCAATCCCAATCAAAATTCCAATAAATTTTTTCACAGAATTAGTGAAAACAATCCTAAAATTTATCTGGAACCAGAGGAGACCTAGAATAGCAAAGGCAATCCTGGACAACAAAGAGAAGACAGAGGGCATCATAATCCTTGACTTGAAACTATACTATAAAGCTACTGTGATAAAAACAGTGGGGCACTGGCAAAAAAAAAAATAACAGACCCAAAGATCAATGGAACAGAGTAGAAGAAGTAGAAACAACTGCAGACATGCTAAGTCACTTTACCTTTGACAAGGGTGCCAAACACATTCATGGAAGAAAGACAGCCTCAAACTAACTCCACACATGCTGAAGATTAAAACTGGACCCATATCTTTCCACCATGTACTGAGCTATAATCAGAATGGATCAAACATCTTAATGTTAAAACAGAAACATTAAATCTGATGGAAGATAGAATAAGTAAAACTGTTGAAGACATAGGTGCAGGCAAAGACTTCATGAACAAAACCCAGATTGCACAGGAACTATTGCAAAGAATCAAAAACTGGGTTCTCACCCTACAGAAAAGCTCCTGTACAGCAAGAGAAACCACCAACAGAGTGAAGAGACAACCCACAAGGTGAGAGAAAATGTTTTCCAGCTGTTCCACAGGCAAAGGATTATCAAGAACATGTAAAGAACTAAAAAAAAAAAAATCAGTCCTCCTAGATTTAAAGACCCAATCCAAAAATGGGCATCTGCAATGAATACAAAATGTTAGATGAAGAAATACAAACAACAAATAAATACTTGAAAAAATGTTCAACATTACTGGTCATTCAAGATATACAAATTAAAACAACACTGAGATTCCACCTCACCCCAGAAAGAATGGCTATTATCAAGAAATCAAACAATAGCAAATCTGGAGGGGTTGTGGGGAAAAAGGAATCCTTCTCCACTGTTGTTGGGAATGCAGACTGGTGCAACCACTGTGGATATCAGTGTAGAGATTCCTCAAAAAACTAGGACTAGAGGTCCCACTCAACCCAGCTATTTCCCTTCTGAGTATTTTCCCAAAAGAATTAAAGACAACATACCACAGTAATATATGTGCGCCCATGTTTACAGCCACACAGTTTATAATAGCCAGATCTTGGAAACAACCTAAATGCCCATCGACTGAGGAATGGATAAAAAAGATGTGGTATTTGTATATAATGGAGTACTACTCAGCCATAAAGAAGGATAAACTGGACACTTATAGGTAAATAGATGCACCTTGAGAGCATACTCATTATTGAGATAAATAAGACACACATGTGTAAACATTGTATTGTTTCCTTAGTGTGAGAAGCTGAAAGAAAAAACATATGCATATATATATGTATATCTATATAAAATAATTAAGATAGTTATATTACTGATTTCTCTGAGTTCACTGAAGAGAAATATTTGTGCCAGTATTGTTCGGACAATTGAAGGCAGATGTCTTGTGCTCTGGGTGAATGATTTGGGGAGGACAATGTACAGTGTCTGTACCACTGTTGCCCCTGGACTGACATGCTTTGAAATTTTGTTGTAGTTTTTTCTTTTTTTTCCCTTTCTTTTGATGCTTGAATAAAATGGACTTGAAAAAAATTTATGACAAAACAGCCAGCATCTGATTCTGTTGCTTAATGAAGTTCTCCATGTTAAACTGGACAAGCAATAAAATATCCTGATGACTGTGACTTAACAGCAGACTGCATAACTGAGATGACAGGGACCACACTGCTGTTCTCAAGCAGCCTTTGTGTGAGGCAGCCGATGTGCAGCTCAGCCCGCATGCCTGTTATGATAAAACATGTCCGTGCTCCTTGTGCTCATGTGTGGTTATATTTCATTAGATTACTATTGCCCCTAATCTTCCATTTATTTCTGAAGACATCTCAATGTAATTTAGCTCAAGTTAATGATAACCTCAAATGCATTATTACCAGTTACTATTTCTCCCTTTATAATAGTGCCTAAGTGGCTAATGTTCCCTGGTGTAGATCGTCTTAGTCCAGATAATGACGTTATGATGAGGAAAACAAGGATGCCACAGGAAATTGTGCCTCTGGATCTCTGATCGGATGGTATTTACCTCCCAGACTTCACCTGTCTCAGGTGGGCAAAGGGTCTAAAGGAAATTAGTTGCTAATATCAAGGAAGAAGTAGCACTCACCTACACTGCATATAAAATATAGTATTGGGAGGAAAATTTAGCAATATGCAATAAAAGCCTTAAGTATTACATGTGGTTTTCAATATAATAGTAAGGAATTTACCTTAAGAAATGTTCAGAGCACAGCATTGTCTGTATTACAGAAAAAGGAAGCTAGTTTATTAACATGGGTTTCATTAAATAATAGTACACACTCAGTACTGTTTCTAGTAAACACTCACGTGGTGCATCCCATGTGTCAAACTAAGACTTACAAATTTTAAATTGTTTAACATTTATAACCTTATAAGACAATCTGTTTCACAGATGAGTAAAATAAGCCACAAGAGATTCAGTCGTTTGCCCAGAGTCACATGGCTACTACATGGCGGACCTGGCATTTATCAGACACTGAAACCCAGTGGTTGGATCCATAGTCAGTGTTCTTAATTTTTATTTCTGATGTCTCATAAATTGTCTTATGTAAAAATTTTCAAATTACGTGGACGAGTGAGAAAAAAGCAGGTTTTAAAATAGCTTGGTCCTGTTTTTATTGAAAAAAAGTCTGTTTCTAAAAAAATCTTAATGATCTATCAATATATATCAAATTATTAACAGAGAATAGCTGGTTATTCCTGGATAACATCTTTGATGCCTCTGAAATTTTCTTATTGCTTATCTCTTAGCTCTAATGATTCTTACAAAGACTATCCAATCAAATTCCAAATCTTCTTAGCAATCAAAGTGGAAATTTAAATGTGAGAGATAATAGTACAAATAATTTACAAAGATATTAATACATCACATTCATTTGGAATCACGAATCAAGTGGTAGCCATATGATAGTGAAAAATGATAGTTTTTTTTTCAGTATTAATCGGTAATACATACTTTCTATAGGTGTTATAAAACAAGGGCCAGGAAAATGTTCAATCCTATTACCCTTTGGTTCTACTTCTAGAAAGTATCCTATAGTCAAGCTTCAGAAGAAGAAAACTGCCCCGTGCATTTGATGAGACAGACAGAACTGAGAGATCAAGTGTGTGCAGGTAGTGGTAGATTCTGAGGGGCTGGTGTTCTAGCAGGATTCTGATAACTACAGCCTCCCAGTTGGCTTAAGGCACAAGACAATGGCTAGACATACTGACAGCTCTGAGAATGTTTAACGAAGATGTGTGTCAGTGTCCTGGGTATCAGTTCTCCCAGGAAGCGAGCCAGAGAGCACAGTGTACGTCTAGACCCAGAGTACCAGTAGACTGCTGGGGGAGAGATGTCTGAGTGTAGCCCTTGTGTCATCGTCAGCTCTCGTGGGCCCAGAGTCCAGCTCCTCTCATGAGAGTCTCATGAGAAGTGGGGAGGCTAAACTGAATAAACGGGCTATGACACTGGTGTCCTTGTGAGAACTAAAGGGATCAAAGCCGCCTTTCTAGAGCTCAAGAGCAGCGCTGGAGAGAGTCCTCTCCTCCTGAGCACGAAGAGTATCACACTTTTCTCTCCGTGATAAACAATACTGGGACCAAGCATTTCCTTCTCTTTCAGAACAAGCAAAAGTAATTTTGTAATTGCCCTAGGAAATATTTGTAAGATGAGACCCTGAACTGACATAATAGCTTGTTAACGAAGATGACAGCTTGCCTTCAAGAATTACGTGTGTCCACTCACCTTACTGTGCCCAGCAGTAAAGCTATTATATCATAAACTCTCCCCAACCTTGGCCACTTCCCTGTCTTCCAAGACTTATCCTAAATCACCTAGTCCAGACCCTAACACATCTTAAGATGCCCTCTCTACACACGCAACTAAACTGTCCAGGTGATACCCGCCCTCTGTACAGCAGACTTTCTGGTGGCCTCCTGCAGAAGCAGCTGTTGCCCTCTCTCGGGGTAAGGGACACAAAACAAGGGAAGAGGAAGGCAGGGATGAGGACCTGGAAGTGACAGTGCCAAGGCTGAGACACATCCACAATCTCATGAAGGACAGGGAGGCAGTAAAAAAAGAAAAACCAAGAAAGCAGTGCTGAGGATATTCGAGGAGGATGCACTACCACTCAGTGGCTGACTGCTGTGGTTTAGATATCCTTCGTGTTCTCCTACAAGTTAGAAAATTATTCCCCATAGTGGCAACAGGAGGTGGTGTGGAAGCTTTCAGAGCTGTAGCTAGGAAAGGCTGTGGGGGATAGGAGGTATGCCCTGGGAGAGGAACGTGGGAGCCCAACCTCTCTGGCTTTCTGTTGGACGATGTGATTTCTCCCTCTGTGTGCTTCCTCCATCCCCTCCAGCAGGAGCTGGCACAGTGGGCTGGGGGCTCACAGGAGCCTGTGCCCTGCTGCATGGACTGTCATGCTCTGAACTGTGAGCTAAATAAAACTCTGTCTTATTTACTAACAAATAAAGTTCACTTATTGTATGAATTTTATTGTAGGAGTGGAAGCCTGACTAATATACTGATAGTGGAAACTGCAAGGTGCAAGAAAAATGGACCAATTAAACGTGACTAGTGCTAGAGGCATCAGGATTGCCAAACTCCAAGTGGCCAGGCAGGATATGGGGATTTCTAGGCTGATGAGAGGGAAGGGTGGGTCTTAAGAGCCTGGGGCTTCCAGGAGTGCATCTTTGAGGCTCACAGCTGGGGGTCTGAAAAGCTGCACTGTGGTCAGAAGATAAGCTTTGGTGTGGAGAGCATCCTCATTCGGACCCTGGTCCTGCCTCTTACCAGTGCTGTGACTTTGGCCACTCCCTGACTTTGTGCAGTGGAACCTGGACTCAATTTTCTCATCTGTAAAATGAAGCTACAATAATGACACACAGATTGGGGCATTGTTTTGAGGATTAAATTAGGCAAAGGGTAATACTCAAGAGGTATTAGCTTTTGTTTATTATCATTTTGTTCATTATCATTATTCCTATGGTGAAATTCTTCCGGTGCCAAAAGGGGGAAAAATAAAAAACGTAGCAAAAAAATGTTCATTTTGGTATTATTTGTAACAGCAAAAATTTTAGAAATAAGCAATGAGGTGATGGCAAATCTATAACATTTGCCACTTTTCTTACCAATTCGAAGTCACTGAACTCAGAACAATGGAGAGACACCCATACCCTCTGAGAGACGCACAAGCTGGCTTGGGCACACTGCTAGGAAGAGGCTTACATTTCCCAAGGCAGAATGATCAGGAGATGTCATCTGATAGTGAGATATGATATAAAAATTAAAAATACAAAGACTAGGTACTGCTTATACTTGCTTATAATAGCAGAAACAACCAACAGACCAGGTATGGCAGTGTATACCTATAACTCCAGCAATCCAGGATGCTGAGGCAGCAGGATCCAAAGTTAAAGCCTCGCTTGTGCTACTCAGTGACCTAGCAAGATGCTGCCTCAAAATATAAACAAACAAACAAACAAAGTCAGGGGATGCAGCTCATTGTGAAGGTCCAGGGTTCAATTTTTCAACATCAAACAACTAACAGAACAAAAAAGAAGAAAAGAAAGATAGAAAGAAAAGACAAAAAATACTAAAAGAAAACAACCTCTCCTATGAGATGCAAATCAGATAGATGCTCCCTTGACTCTAAGACGCAGCTTTCAGTTCTGCTCATTTGCGGTATTCATAATACATCTTCCCACTGAACTTAATGCTGTGGCTCATTTTTTCGGTCCTGAAAAGCTGTTAATAAACCAGTGATGTTCATTACAGCAGTGCTGCTCTAAATTCAAGTAAAAGAGCAGATAAAAGGGTGCCAATGTGGGGATGGGTCAGTTGCAGATCAGTACAAAGTCAAACACTTTGACTCAATGTGGGAGCAGGGCTGTCAGTAAATGTTGTGGCCTCATTTGGATCCATGTCAACACTGCATGCACAACAAAGCAGAACAGAAGCATTAAATGGGAATGTAAACTAAACATTGATGCACATATGCAAAGAGCGAGATGTCTCCCTGTCTCTGTGTATGTTGATCAATCTGTCTGTCTGTCTTCTGCTTTACTCTTCGGCCTGTGAATTCACTAGCATTCTGTTTATGCATAGTGAAAGCCCACAGCTTGGAAGGTGCTCTGTATTCTGTTTGTGGTGTTCATGTGTTCTGTGCTTAGATGTTTAGGAAAAGAGCCTTTCGTTTGGTTCAGCCTCTACCCAGAAATGGTACACAACACAGCAGCATGTCCTAGAGGTGGCCCTTTTGGGAAAAACCAGCTAAGATTGGCTAAAGAATCAGCAGGACGCAGAAGAAAGGGTCGGACCTGCCTGAAGCCTAAGGTCAGTATTTTTGCACACCCGGTTGCTTCTCTGCAGCCTGACTGGGCACTGATGGGGCAGCTGGGAGACAGCTGTGGTCCCTTCCTTTCTGGGCAGGAGAGGACACTGTTTATACTTTGTCAAACTGAAAAGGAAAAAAAGTCACAGCCACAATTTTGTATCTGCTCTCTCTGTGAATATTTCTTCAAAATAACAGCTTCAGAGCCTGTCCCAAAGGACCATTTAGAGCCTCAAAGATTCCTCTTTAATTTCCCAAATCGTCTCTCCCCAAATACACGAAGATTTCTTTCTTTCTTTCTTTCTTTCTTTCTTTCTTTCTTTCTTTCTTTCTTTCTTTCTTTCTCTCTCTCTTCTTTCTTTCTTTCTTTCTTTCTTTCTTTCTTTCTTTCTTTCTTTCTTTTTCTTTCTCTTTCTTCCCTTTCTCTTTCTTTCTTTTTTTCTTCTTTTCCTTCCTTCCTTCCCATCCTTCCTTTTTTTTTTTTTTTTTTTTAAGAGAAACAGGATTTCCAGTGTTTCCATCTGGAAAATCATGTGCCCTTACCAAACAGGCCCTGTACCCTATCTTCATTCTGGGATCTAAGTATTCAGTTTTTGGACTGTGCCCCCAGATTTTTTGATGTCTTGCTGCTTTATTTCTTCATTAAAATCTACTTAAGAGGAACAGAGAGAAAGAAAAGCAGCTCAACAAAGCCATTGACTGGGACTGCTAGGCTTCAAGTACTTCAAGGAAGAAGAGATTGACATAATAGTAACGAGACTTAACCAATTTTTATGTACTAGCAGTTGTCAATGCTCTTATTTGTAGAATACTATGCCTGAAGAAAGGTAAGAGCTTGTTTCCAAGCACATTGCACTCACTTATACTAGAACTCATTCTGAAATCCAGTGGTTTATACAAGTCACCAAAGGATACCCAGAAAGATTTTATCAAAGCTCAGGAATGTTAATTTCTTGTGTTTCAAAGAGAGGTGGAAAGGACAGGCTAAAATGGATACACTAGAGACCCTTAGATGAAACTGGATACACTAGAGATGTGAAAAAAATCCTAGCATAACTGTCACATCTGAAGCCCACAATGAACCCACCCATCAGAATAAAAATTGAATCAGAAACTCTCCTTTGTATCAGTGCTCTTCCTATTCATCTTTTCTTTCCATCCAACACTGTTTTGGAATCAAACAGAATCCATCAATTTGGAGAAATCACAGCACTGAAAGAGCCTTGCCCTGGCTGAAATTCCACTAACACTGTGTGAAAATCGCACTTATCAGAAGGGTCCAGAGGGCTGTTTGCAGCACACCATCTCAAGATAGGAATGGCTCCCTATGATCATCTGTCTGGGAAAAACTGGATTGATTTCCTTCTGCTGTTATGGATAATTTTGTCTTGTTTTTTATTCTCTGTACCAGCAATACTATGCCACACTTCCCTGCAGAGCAACCAGATTGGATATGAATACTGAATTAGACCTCTGGAAAGGAACGTAAGCCCCAAACTAGGGCATGGTTTAAGAGAAAGGCGACTTCCAACCCTCTCAAGGCAATTTACTTATTTAAGGAAAATTCTAAATTTGTTGCATCTTAAGCATGGTAGAAAAACATGTTTCGAATATTTCATAGACCTGAGAACCAGCCAGAAAAAAACTTATTCTGAAACTTAATACAATACTGAAATTGTGGCTTGAGGATCTGGATTTTCATTAAATATCTGTGAGCGCTGATCTCACGCAAGCTTATGTTCATCCACTGGTGCGATCAGAAATTCTCACGTTCTGGGCGTATGGAATTGCTCGTGGATTCTCTAGTCGTAGGTCCTCTTGTAAATATGCCTCATTGGAGGGCAGGCTCGGGGATGGAGCGTGGGGAGCTCTAAAACCAGCTTGCTACACAAGTGTGAAAACAGAAAAGCTGCAAGTGATTGTTTTCCTCGGTGTTGTGGGAAAATGCGAAGAAAACCCAAGCGTTGAGTTCCCTTGGAGCAAGTGCGAGACAGGAGCCGCTGTGGGTAAGGGCGCGTACTCATGTGGAAGACGTGTGTGCTCTGCATTTGACAGTAACTCTAGTACCGCGGCTCACACTTGATCAGTCTCATCTGAAAAGCGAACACTCAAACTTCTCCTTCTAAGTGAGGAACTTACATCTAAATTACATCTGGAGAGAAGTACTTTCTTGCGACCTCATGCCACATGATAATAACCTGTTTTAGAAGGAGGAATAAAATTCAGCTTGTAACATGGTCATAGCACAGCAATGGGTACACAGGCAAGGCTGTATCCAAGAAACCTCTGTTCCTGTCTGCTCACTTCCTCCTGGAAGAGCAGTCATGCTGCCCCAGAATCTACATGGCAACTTTTAGTTGTGGGAAAAGGCTTTTCCCTCTTTTCTACTCTGAGTTAAACTGTGAACAATTATTTATCCATCCTACCTTTGAAATAGCCCTCTATAAAAGTCATGTAACTACAACTGTATTATGAGGTGAACATTCCTAAGGCACCTTACTTTTTTTGAATAACAACCAAAACTAACGTTTCAGCTTATTTTTGGAGTTAACTACTATTGGGCTGGGCCCCACAAACACCCAGGAAGATTTTATGATGCATTGACTTCAGCAACAAAATAAGAATATCAAGCCTTCAAGACTATTCAGGCTACTCATTTGAGGTTTCTTCACAACACAAAGTGCCTTCTGTGGACTGACCCAGCCGGTATGTAGATTGACGAGGATTTTGAATAGGCCCTTTCTGTCACCCTGTCACCAATGTGAAGAATTCCATGTTTCAAAAAGCAGAGTAAGTTAGGATACAGGTACCGTTTGGAGGGTACAACCAAATCAGTAACAATCACTGCCTCCACTGAAAGCTAAAGATTGGAGAGCAAGGAAAGGGAGGCCGGGGAACTTTCTGTAGGGCTTTCTGGTTAGTGGGGAATCTGCTGTGGTGACTTCTCACTCCCCTCACAGGGAAGTAGAGCTCATCCCTTCAAATTTTCAGTGAGGCCCAGGAGCTTTAGCAGAGCTCTCAGCAGACATTGGTGGGCTGGCAGGAATGAGAGACCAGTAAGCATCACGGCCATAAGCTGGATACCTGCTTATGCAGTGGGCTTGCTATGTGATCAGTAAAGGAAGGAGCTGGGTGGAGATCAGTGCACAAAAGACAGCCACCATTACACGAAGATGGTGGCAAAGGTAAATGACCTTCCTATTGACCAAGTGCCTGTCCCAGGAGGCAGACAGCTTTGAGCTGCTGCTCATCTCATACTTGCAGAAGCTCTGGGGCACATTGGATCCCTGAAGGTGTTCTTCTAGAGGCTGAAGTGAAAATAAGACTGAAACTTAAACCATCTTGAACAGGGTTGGCTCCTTAACGTAGGGCTTACACTTACCTGATTATCTGTATGTTTCTAAAGCTTTTATCTCCGGATTTCTGCCATTTTAGGACCAGTTTTTGCTGTATTCTTGCCACCAGAAGTTCTCAGTTTGGGAAAGCCTCTTGGCCTGCCTAACTGAATTATATATAAGATCTAGATCCCTAAATAGAAACTGCTAAAAAACTCAGAGCACTCAAAAGCCCCATACTGCAATTGTCTGTCTAAAAAATATGGAGAGATGACATACCTTTTCAGGAGCTGGTATTTCATTTTATTGATAAAGCAGAACACATAAAACCATATGTATATATCTCTTATTTAAATATTGTATATGTTCAAGTTTTGCTCTTTTCATATTTTAAGTCCCATGATAATGGGAAGCATTTCTGACTTCTGTACCCTTCTGTCTTTATTGCCTAATAGAGAGTCTGCCACATAATAGCTGCTCAATAAATGTTTGCCGAAGAAACAACAAATGGATCTCTAAAATGCTAGAAATGGCCATGCATGGTGGTGTGTAGTTGCAATGCCAGTACTCAGGAAGCTGAGGCAGGAGGATGGCCTCAAGTTCAAGGCCAGCCTGAACTACATAGCGAGACCTTGTCTCAAAAATAAGTAAATAAAATTAAATGCAAGAAATGAACATATGCATGTAGTAAGGCATACACTTATTTATTTATAACCAAGGATGAAGAAACTTGAATGTAGAGTTTTATTCATTTTTCACAATCTCCATTTTGACCCCTACTTCTAGATAGCTTCTAGAGCTCCTAAGTCCGTCTCAGATTCCACTGCAGCGAGACGTTAGCAGCAGTGAGTTTTGAATTCTTTCCAGCACATATGCATTTCCGATAGGATCACTCTTGCCCATGAGTCTACAATGAGTTCAACTGAATTTACAGGAGTCAGAGACCTGTCCTCGACTGTGACTGCACTGCTAATGTCATCATTATCAAGCCACTGACCAGGCAATGGACACAGTGAGGCTACACAGCAGTTCCCAAGGGGAGATGGCTCAGGAGGTTTGATGGCTCAAAGCTGTATTCCTTGCTTTCTCACAAGAGGTGGGTCACTAACTGTGGCAACGTGCCGAGGGTTGGCTGGACCAACTTCATCATAATCAAGCGGACGGAATGTGCGCCTGGTGGGTGAGGTAGGGGGATCACCCAGCCTGGGCAACTCAGCATGACCCTGTCTTAAAATAACAAATAAAAAGGCTGGGAATGTAGATTAAGGCAAAGTTCCTGGTTTCAAACCCTAGTAAAGAAAAAAGAGGGACAGTGACAAAGAAAGAAGGCAAAGATGTATCCCACATCTACATCACACCAAGAAAGTGCCTAGCATATAGTAGGTATTCAACAAACATGCTGTGTAAATGAATGGAGGGATACATTGAAATACCAGTCTTGCCAGAGTATATACAGTTGCAGAACTTTCATCATTGTCTACAGAGTGTGAGTCACAAGGCCACATCTCTATTATTTCGAGATGCAAGGACACAGCTTACAGTTCCTGAACAGCACCAGAATCACAAAACGCATCCTCTCCTCCAGCAGACCCATCAGATACCCCATGCTATAGCGTACCCCTGAAATAGAAATTAGTAATGTGAAGTCACCTGGTCTTCCACTTCACCGAGTGAGACACGGATAGCCTAATAATGCCCCATCATTCAGAAGACTGAGTGCACTTGGGTGGGATGGAGTCACATGACCCTCCATGTGTGTTTTATAAGAACTTGAGCTTTGTAGGCCGATTCATTAATGTGTGTGGGGACAGCCTGGACTCTGCGCCCAGAGAGCACTGTTTTGAGGGTCTTCCAGACTCCAGAACAGAGAGCACCGGGGCAGTGTCCTTGAGACTTACGATCTCAGATCATACTCAAGCCTTTGCAGAATGTGCTCACTCTTTTGTTTTTTCAATTTCTGTTTCTTATTAGTACATGTTTGTAGTGTAGTGCATGATGGTCACATTCTTGGGTTGGGACTTGGTATGTGTACTCAATCCTTCTAAATTCTTTTTTCATCCCCCTTCCCCTCTCCCTTACTTCCATCTTTTGGTAACTTCCCTTTGAAAAAGGTCTTTCTTGCTACTCCTTATCTTCTATTTTTTGGTTTTCTCTTTATTTACATTCAAGGTTTCTCATAAAAAGAAACCAAGAACCATTTGAGTTTGTGTGTCTGACTCAGTTCACTTTAACATAATGATCTCAAAGTGCAAACATTGTTCTACAGATATTTGAGTTTATCCTTATTTATAGCAAAGAAGTATTCCATTGTGTATGAACAGCACATTTCCTTTATTCATTTATCTGAAGCATGATAGATGCTTCCAAGATTTAACTATTCTGAACTGTGCTGTTACAAACATAAGTATGCATATATCACTATAATAGGATGTCTTCTACTCTTTGAAGAAGATACCTAGCAGAGAAATAGCTGGGTCAAATGGAATTTTTATTTCTAGGTTTTTAAGGATTCTCTATGCTGATTTCTGTAGTGGTTATATTAATTTACATTCCCACCAACAATGTAGAAGGGTTCCCTTTTCCCTATAACCTCATGAGCTTTTGTTATTATTGAATTTCACAATGACAGCTATTCTTTCTGGAGTTAGATAGAATTTAACTCCTGTTATAATTTGAATTTCTGCAATGGTCAGAGATCCTGAATATTTTTTTACATATTTACTGGCTATTTGTACTTCTGAAGTACACTGGCTATTCATTTCAGTTGTCTCATCATTTATTGTTTTTTTGCTTTCCTACACAGAAAGCTCTTAATTTTATATGACCCAATTTGTTGCTTGTTGATATTGTCTTGTGCAATTTGAGTTCAGTTCAAAAAGTCCTTGCATATACCTATGTCTTCAAGGGTTTTACCTATTTTGTCTTCTAATAGATTAACTGATTCTGCTTTAACATTTGTTTGGCTTTTTCATTTTTAATTGCATTGATTTGGTTCTCTTCTTTCCTGCTTTGGTAATATTGGCTAGGGGTTTGCACAATTGGGTTATTCTTTTTAAAAGCTCTTCATTAATTCTTCCTAGTGCTTTTTAGTCTCAACTTCATTAATTTGTGTTCTGATCTTTATAATTTTCCTCCTTGTACTAGTTCTGTATTTAGACTGTTCCTGACTTTCTAGAAGCTTGAGGTGCATCATAAAGTTATTTATTTAGGCTCACTCTGTTTTTCCAATATGGGCATTCACAGTTTATCCACTTTCCTGCTAGGATTGCATTTACTGTTTCCCATCAGTTGTTATAAAAAAAGCACCAACCCAATAAGGCCGTGGCAGTGAGAACAATGAATCTGTTTAAGGCCAACGCAATGTCACGTTTCTAATAAATCTTCAAAAAAAAAAAGGCAAAAGTCAGTGTTATTAGATACGTTTCTTGTTAAACTTCAGGAAAAGAAAAAGATTACACTGAGCCAACAGGTAGCAATGATTGTGTTGGGTTAGTGAAAGTCCTGCATGATAACTCTCCTTTCTCTTGTCTCACTCACACCAGCCACAAAGCCTTTCACGGGTGAGTGCAGGTTAATGTGTTTATTTTGCTTTAGACTCTGTTTCTCTATTATTTTGCATTATATTACAGTATTCACTTTTATATGAAGATTTCTGGGTTGTGGAGTTTCCATTGTTCTTATGGGACATTCTCTTTCATATACAAGTGCTTCGTGTTACAAATATGTCTCTGGAACAAACTATGCTCACAAACCAAGTTTTTAACTGTATATTCAGATGAGCAGAATGTGGAAACCGAACTGCTTCAGCTTTCCACAGTTGTCCAGAAAGGGGAAACTTTTCAAAGCATTCACCACTTAAGCTACTCTGGATATTTCATACCAAAATATGTGTTCTCCAGTTTATTCAGCTTTCAAAACTATCGCTGAGACATGCAGGAGTGGGATAGATGAAGAAATAAAGTGTTATTGCTAAAATAGAAATTGAAGTGTGGTAAACACAGTGGTTTACATAGAATACTTCTTGAAATTTTTTAGTGAAAGTAATGAATATTAGTAAAACTTCTACCACAATGTTTGGGTAACCTTGTATTTTTTAATTTCTTAGAACAATTCTGATTTCTATGGCTTTTAATCCTTACATCAGAGAAATATGTCAAATTTATAACTAAAGGTGATTCAGAAACATTTCTAAGAATGATTCTATAAATCCAGGGAGAAAATAATATGCTGACTTTTAGGAGAAGTATGCTACACTGTGTTAACCTTATGTAGCATTCTGCACTTGCCAAATGAAAATTATTCCTTCAACAGCTGAATTTTTGACCCTTAGAGCAGGGGGCCATCTTTCAGTTTTGTTTCTGTAAACAGATAATTCACTAAGGATGGAATCTTTCTGGATTGAATACATTTTTTTTTGTACTGGGGATCAAACTCACGACCTCACACTTGCCACTGAGCTAAATTCCCAGCCGATGCATTGGTAATTTAAGAAGTCATTCTTGAGTCATCTTGAAGTGAAGTGATTTCATTGGTGGATTTTTTTGCCTATCTTCCCCCCATCCCCGGCACTGAAGATTGAACCCAGAACTTATACACTGAGCTACATTCCTGGAATTTTTGGCTTTTTTTAAAATTTTGAGACAGGATCTCACTCAGCCTGGCTGAGTCTGAACTTGTGATCCTCCTGCTTCAGGCTCCAAAATGCTGAGATTACAACTGTGTGCCTCCACACTTGGCTTTTCATTGGAGTTTTGATTGCATAAGACCCCATACCATATAAGAGAGAGGCACTTGAAAGTTATACACAAAGACTCAAGTTTTTACTTAATCTTCTGGAAAATTCAAGGGAATTTTACAGATATCCAAAAATATCCCTTTAAAACATCTTGCTGACTTCATCAGCCTATGATACAGTCTTGTGAAAGAGGCTTCGACATCCCTGTTGTTTGTATAACTGGGGCTCAGTACTACCAGACAGTGAATGCCCATCCAAGAGCCGTTCTCTCCCTCTTCCTTGCTACCAAGGCTCCAGCTGTGTCCAGAAGGCGGGATCCACATGGAAGGCCAGGGCTCACCAAGAGGTGAACCATGACTGGCCAAAACTCTATGTGGTAATCTCATTTTCTTTTGCCAGTGATTGGCTCAGAGGTGAGTCTCTGTCTCGTTCCAGATAAAAATACAGTAGGGTTAGTCTGGTGAAGAGCTTCTGCAGCGTCTTTCCCACCCTAAAAATAAAGCAAATAGGACCTCTTTTCTTCAGATTGAGAGAGGATAGTGAAGATACAGTGTCTTGTTCTGTGGCTGCCATCTTCCTACAATGGGAACCAGCTTGAATGCAAAAGTCAGAATGCTTTGAGTAGATGACCGAACAGAAGAAATACATGGGATGCTAGGAACATTAATGAGTAATGTTAGCATATTATTGAATGTTCTATTACTTGCAGCCAAAAGCATTCTAGTTGATAGAGTAACAGAGATAAAATTTCAAACCCAAGCCTGACCAACCAGGAAGATTATGAAATTACCAAGGCAGTAGAATCTGCTGGCCCCTGAGTTTCCTTCTCTCTGGTGTTTGAGGGGCTGCCACCTAGACTGTGGGGAAGCTAAGCTGGTGGGACCTATGCTGTGATCCATGGCCCCCACCACTGCCACCATCTCTGCCTTGACTCACAGAGGTCCTGAGTTAGGCACTGCTTTTGAAATGCTTCTGGTGGTTAAAAATTACAGAAAATGTCTATATTTTTCAGCTAATCCTAAACCAACAGCTTGTTCATTGCTTGAGAAGACCTCTCATAAAATCTTGGCCCAATGTTTGCTTCCGTGATTATTGATTAATAAGTGATGAGGCAAAAAAGAAGGAAAAGTGAAGTCTAAACACAACTCAGAAACTGCCCTTTACGTGATGGTTTAGTCTGTCATTTCTTACCTAGATCTCTGACTCCCCAGGTTCTAAAATAAATAGCAAAATCAGTTTTTTTTAAAATGCTAGTTTCTCTCTTTTCTCCTTTCTGTCTGTCTTTCTTTCTTTTTTTTTCAGTCCCAGGAAGGCTTTGATGAGTCATGAAATGATTCTGGGTCCTAGAGAAGGGGAGGAAAAGGGGAAGATTCCAGGGACATGGAGCAGTGGAAATTGTACTGTGACATACAACCCAGAGTGCAAGTCCTTTAGGGCCTTTGATTCTTCTTGACATAGGTCTCATCGTCATTTTCTTTTGTTGCAAGAAATTAACATTTCTTGTTGGGGAAGAATTTCAATGCATATGCAACAAACGTTAAGAAGATGGTAGAAAACAATAATGAGGAGAGGAGCAAGAAGGAAGGGAGGAGAAGGGAGAGAGTGTTGGAATTTTCCCTTGTATGCTTACTTTGCGTTAGCAGACTGGATTACAGGTGAGAGGTACAGAGAATGGCAGGAACAGCAACCGAAACTTGCCATCCTAATGCCCTGATTTATTCCTACTGGCAATTTGCACAGTGGTAGAGAGAAAGCTGGAAAAAAAAATCCAGAAATATTCCAGCTAAAACCAAAAGCTCAGAGTTCTGCTTTATCCCTTTCCTCCTCCTCTTTACTTGCCTCAGTCTGCCAGGTTTAGAACTGATGAGGTCAGGAAAAAGTGCAAATCGTGACTTCCCGGCATTTGGGAGAAGAATAGAATGTGGTGGTCAGAGAGGCTTTGATGGGCAAAGCATATGATAAAAATAAGTGGATAATAAAAGCATCATCTAAACAGACCACCAACCTTCTCTGTCTCTCACGTACAAACGTGACTCAGAAGTAGATAAAGTGATGTACCATGTACATCGAGGTTCTGGGTCCAGGTAATCCTCTTTTAGGTTCAATATGTTTTTTGTGCTTATTTTTTTTCCTCTCTGCTCGACCCAGAGCATCTTCTGCCCTAGTTGCTGCCACTACTGGTTTTCCACTGGCTTTCCAATAAACTTCCCAAAGCTGTGAAGCATCTTACTCAGGTAATGATGGTAGATTGTCTCATATTAATATATTTGTCATAGACCTGATAGCAGTATTTCCTTCAGTAAGATTGACTGTCTTCCTGTTCACAGGTCAAAAAACCAAGGTTCAAAGATTTTAAGCAAGTTTCTCAGAATTTCCCTGCAAGCGAGTGGCAGAGCAGGATTCCATCGGTGGAGTCCAGCACATAGGCTCTTCTTGTTGCCAAGGACCTTTCAGCATCCTGAGTGGAGCCGCAGAGAACCCAGAGCCCGCAGCAACTGAGGGAGAAGGTTGATAGCATCTTTGCTGAACACTCACCTCACAATCCTGTTACCACCCACAGGGATAAGGAGAGAGTGTGATAATTGGAACCTTACTTCAGACGAAACCATTGCAGTCAGCTTCAGATTGATGTACTGAAGCCAATCGAGAGAAATACCTCTGGAGATAAGGCAGATACCAATTTGGAGAAGGCCCTGCACAAAAGCACTCAGACTGTAAGTAATCGGCATTGCCAAAAGCCAATGTATTTTAGAAAAACCGTTAAAAATGGGGCGGTTTCACATAACATACTACATCTATTGCATCTTAGTGGACAATGGCCTTTTCTTCATTCAGAGCTGACAGCTGATTAAAGGTCTTCAGGGAGAAAATAATGCCCTTCCTCCTCTCCACCTGCTGCCACACAAATATCTAGGGAGACCTGGTAAACACTAAGAAACACACTCAAGCAAGTGTATAGATTGAGTTAAGCAGTGACAGAGTAATTTATTAACTTTTATATAACTTTTATATTAGTGTTACTCCTGTCCCCTACTTTCTCATGGAAACTGGCTAGAATCCGGGGTATCTTTGTGTTTTCTGGCTAGCGAGGCATGTTCCTCTTGTGCTCTGAGATGCAGGCGTTGGACTACAAGCCATTGGCTTATAGACTTTGCCTCACTGAAGATCCATTCTAAGATGCATGTATTCACTTTCCTGAAAGGGCGGTCATATTACAGATCAGATACATATTTAATGTGAAACTGCTTCATTTTTCTCTACCTTGCAGGTAGTCACTGAGGTAGGATTATAATAACCTGTTTGTCTTTTCTCTGTCATGGTTTGAATACAACCTCTTGCCAGTATTCACAATATAGACATGGCGATCACTGTAGAAAAGCAGACAGACAAATGTCAGATGTGTTCAGTTTTCAGATTGTGAGTAGATTTTGAATCAAGACCAATAGCATTTCAGAATCATTTTTTTTAGTTTCATAAACTAAAAAGCCCCGAAATTTCATAAACAAAGGTAAAGCACTAGGAAGGAATAGGCAAAGGGCAGACATATGTTCCTAGTAGTAGCTAAGGGGTGTTCTTCTGGAGGGTGGATTACATTGGAAAGCCAGGACCAGAGGGGCCTTTGGAGGAGACTTTGCACCTCTCTGGGGACCCTGTTCAAGAAGGGTCAAGAAGGAGGGAGACTGCCCTCCTGGCGAGGATGTCACATCGTTAACAACATGGAGAATCCAAACCTTTAAGCGCTACTATTGGTCCTGTTCTTTACAATAATACCCTTCGACAGTCTCAGAGAACCTTATGCCTTTCAGCTGAAGTCTTCAGGCATGGAGCGTGGGGATGTGGAAAAGAAGGCACCCAGTCCTGCTCTTGGGTGAGGCTGAAAGTCACAGTGCGATGTTCTCTTCTTGTGTAAAAGCTTTCCCTCCCCTGTATACAAGGAATCATCAGTGTATCATTGGTGCAATGATGGAGTGGAGCACTCTGGGAATTTCAAATCTCCGTCTTCAGAGAGGAACTTACAGTATGATTCTCATGTAGATGCCAAAACGAAGTCTTCAAGCAATACTGAGTTTTATCACCAGAGATTGCGGTGTCCATCTTCACAAACAATTTGCATAGAGATCTGCATAGGTCTTGCCTTGTACTCTGGGCTTAGGATCCAAGTCTGAACTCCAACATGTGGCACCTTTGTCTCTGTGCAGTAAAGCTTGTCACCTCCCCTCTGGCCACGCTGAGCCTCAGGGCCCCAACTCCCTGCCTGGAGTGGGAATAGAGTCGGAACAATTCATCCCTGGCTATTGGCTGAAATCAAATTGGGTCTAACTTTTGTTCCACTCTAATCAAGAACTCCACGTTCCTGCAGGAGCAGAAAAGACAACACTTCCCCAGAGTTTTACATAGATTGCCTAGCTATGGCTGGGAGCAGACAGTTTTCAAAACAAATCTGCTAAAAGAGCAGAAAACTTGTCAGAAGAGAAATGTCCACACTGCATTCTGTATGAATCAAAATACAGTAAGTCTGGACCTCATGTTGTGTTTAACAGAGTTAAAGAGTTTCAAACCTTTTCCCAGGTTTTCACATATTTTAAATATAAGAAAGCAGAAGCGAACAAATAAGCAATGAAAAATAAATAATCAAAGGGCATCCATAATTTAATGGCACAGAAATTTACAGGCTCCTTCTAAACAAAGTACTGAAAAGTGACTGAAACTAAAAGTCCACAGCTAAAATACGCAGAGGAATCCAAACTCAAGTGGAACAAACCCAAAGAAACACGCTCACTGGGTGAAGACACACAAGTGGAAACTTTCTGTATGTTTTCATCTCCTAATGTTTGCCCCTGGGTCCTGGATGGCTCAGAAATCAATACTTTGGGTCTGTATGCCAAGTGAAACTCTTATAAAATGTACTTAAAAGCTTCAGGTATCTCATTTAAGGGAGCTTGGTTAAAATTTTAACCTTTTCAGACATGAGTGACTTAAACTGTGCATGTGTGTGTGTGCGTGTGTGTGTTTGCGTGTGTGTGTGTGTGTGTGTGTGTGCGCGCGTGCTTGCATGTGTGTATGATACTGGGGTTAAATCCAGGGCCCTAGTATTGAATTACTTCCTCAGCCACTCTCCCCCGTTTTTTCTGGAGAAATGGTCTCACCAAGACACCCAGGCTGGGCTCAAACTTTTGAGTATGATCCTTCTGCTTCAGCCTCCAGAATGTTACAATTATAGGCTTGTGGTGCCTTTCTTGGCAGCTTAACATTTTGGAATCTTATTTTCTTCATTGTTTAGAACATTCAGAAAGTTCTCATCACCTGTACCCTGCTATAGGACTCTTTTTTTGTGCTGGAGATTGAACTCAGGACTTCACTCTTGCCAGGCAGGCACTTGACATCACTGAGTTAAGTCCCTGGCCAGGACTTATTTTTAATTGCATTGGTATATATTTGTGATATATAGTAAGTATATTCCTCCTGGGAACTGGTACACACACACACCGTATCGTATAACATTCTTACTCCCCTTCACACTCACCGCTCTCCCCTCTCCGTTTCCCACATCCCCTTCTCAACTCTATAAAGTCCATCTCCCTGTCTCCTATCATCACTTTCCTATTTGTGCTTCATTTTTATTTGTTTTTTTTTCACATAAGAGAAACCACGTAATATTTAACCTCTGTGTCTGCTTTATTCCACTTAGCATTATACTCTCAAGGTCCATCCAGTTCCCTACTAACTCAAAGTCATCCTTTTTCTAATTGAATTGCACCTCACTGTACATAGATACCACATTTTCCTCATTCATCTGTTGATGTGTAGGCTGCTTTCATAAATTAGCTATTTTTAATTGTTCTGTTACAAACATAGGTATGAATGTATCCCTGTGATATGATCTTCTTAGCTTCTGGAGGAAGATACCAAGAAGAGGTATGATTGGGTCTAATACAATTTCTGCTTTTAGTTTTCGGCTCAACCTCCATATTGATTCCATGGGGAACGAGTTTACATTCTCACCAACAATATAGAAAGGTTCTTTCACCTCATATCCTCATGAGCATTTGTTGTTGTTGTGGGCACGTGTCTGTGTCAATAAGGTAAAATCTCAGTGTTGCTTTGGTTTGCATTTCTCAAATGGCCAAAGATGGTGAACACTCTCTAATGTACATATTAGCCATCTGTACTGCTTCATTTGAGAAATGTCTACTTAATTCAATTGTGCCCTTTGTTGACTGGATCTTTTACTTTTAGGGATCTATTTTTTTTTTAATTTCTCTTGTCTTTTGTTCAAGGTGCAGTTGGAAAAATTTCCCCCACTCTATAGGTTGTCTCTTAAACCTGTTGATTGTTTCCTTTGCTCTTCCAAAGGCTTTTAATTTGAATTTTGACAAGGGGACCAAAATACACACTGGGAAAAAGATTGCCTCTTTAACAAGTGGTGCTGGGAAAACTGGTCATCCACATACAGGAGAATGTCTCTAGATCCATATCTCTTATCCTGTACTAAAATCAAATTAAAATGGATTAAAGACCTAGATACAACAGCACAAGCACTGGATCTGCTGGAAGATAAAACAAATAAGTCTTGAAGGGATAGACGTAGAACTTCCTGAACAGAACCCTGATTGCACAGGAAATAATAGCAAGAATAAAAAATTCCATTATAGCACATTAAGACACTTCTGCATAGGAGTTTCTTGAAGCAGACATGAGCTGATCTCTGCCTCTGCCTCTCCACCAAGAATGGTTGCTGGCAGAGTGGCTGCTCAGCAGTGCAAGCAGTCAGGAGCACTGATAACGAAGCATTTTGAAATGTTACATGCATTTAAAATATCACCACTATTACATTTCTAACATTTTTAATTTCTTCCATTCAGAAGGAATAAAGCATCTTCAGAATCCTTACGGACTTCAAGGAGCTCAAACTGCTCCTCACAAAATGATCAGTTGATTTTTAAGTTGACAGTTTGTAAAATTCATAATAAAAATATTTAATGAAAAGGTACATACAACACAAAAGATTTTCATACATACTGCTCAAACTGAATGTTCACTAGAACATATTTTACAAGTGCTTTATGATACATGCATATAAAAGTACAAATCCTTTGCTATATATATCTATATGTGAATGACCGATGGCCTCATACATGCCATGTGTTTTAGACACACTTGAATCAATTCACCTTGGTTTACCCCATCTAATAAAGCAACACACATACACACAGTAGAATCATTGTTTCTAGTCATTTTGAAAAGATGAATTTTAGCCCAAAGATACCATGCATGCAATTAGGCAACTAGATCTAAAAGATTCTATTAAAGGATGTAACAGCTGGTGTGGTGAGGCACATTGGTAATCTGTGCTGCTCTGGAGGATCAGAGAGAAAGATCCTAATGTCAAACTAGGAGGTGTAACTCTGTGAGACCCTGTATAAAATAATAATAATAATAATAATAATAATAATAATGATAAATAAAATAAGATGGGTTGAGAGTGTACCTCAGTGAAAGAACAATTGTGTAGCTTGTTCCAGGCCCTGGGTTTGATCCCTAGTAAGACACACAGACACACACACACAGACACACACACACACACACACACACACACACAGTGGGTATAATGTATTATGAAAAATATGGTGACTGGAAGGCAAAGATCCCAAGTTGTCAGTAAAGAAAGAGACAAAATGCAAATCTTTCAATACTTTCTGCTCTTGTTATTTCATGTACTGCTGAAATCTTCTCTAGGAAGAAATGGTAAAACCCATCTCTCCTTAGTGCAGTGGGGTTCAAGGTTCTGTGAGATATATGCACCTCAAAGGTTGGGGGTTATGAGGTGGTTAATAAAATAACGTCAGTAAGAATCTTGGGGTCAGCTCTGGGAGGGACTCAGTTATAGGTGTCAAAGGGTCAGTCAGTTTATGGTGTAGGAATCCAGAACTGGAACGGACCTCATGTCACTGCTGACTTCCTAGCTCCAGCTATCTTTGACAATGGTGACTTTACCAGTGTGAGTACCCATACAGCAGAGGAAAACCATTTCAAACAATGCTGATGAAAATGAAGCCTACAGAATTAAGACTTTTGACTTTTCCTCTAATCTGCTTGTCTGCTACAGATAAAGCATAGAATCTCCACTTAATAAGCAAGCTAATTTCTAGCATTTTCAACACCACATCTAATCCTCTCAACTTCCAGAGGAAGAAGACCTGGTGGTGAATATTGAGCATTCTTTTTGATCACTCTATGTCTGAGGTGCCCTTTCGAGGTTTAGTGAACTAGAATTCTTGATATGAGCCTTCCTCGCTTCCTTTGAAGGTCAAAGCATAAGTGAGATCTGGCTTCTTCCAATCAAATGACCTGGATTGGATACTGACTTGGCTTAAAATGAGGTTATTTTTCTTCTGGATATAGTGGAGAATTGCACTAGCAATAGTACAAACTATGGTAACTAATGCCTTGTGACTGTCATTTCTTTATGATGTCACTTCTGCAACCTATTTTCAAAAATTGTTGTGTACCTTGAGTCTGATCTTCTAGTTTTCCCAAGTTTTCCAAAAGCTACCAATATCATCTTTTTTTTTTCTAGTACTGAGACTTGAATCCCAAACCTTTGAACTCAGCTACATCGCCAGCTCCTTTTTAAAATTTTTATTGTATGACATGGCCTCGTTAGGTTACTAAATTGCCTAGGCTGGGCTCAAATAGCCTTCTGTCTTAGTCTCCTGGAGTGTTGAGATTACAGTGGTGTACAGTATACTTGGCTTCAATATCTGCTTACTAAGTTCAAAGTGTGATCAAAGCCACTACCATCTGAATTTGAGATCTGTGCTCTTAAACTTATTATAGGGTCAAGAAAGAGAGACAAACTGCAATGCAAGACAAGTTAATGCAGTTAAGAAAAAATGTCTCCTTTGCACAGCACACTGGCCAGACAGTAAGGTCACAGGACAGTAGAGCTGACTCCAGTGATCTCCAACCTCAAAGACCTGTCCAGGGAACGAGAGAATTCATTCTCTATTTTATGTCATCTTGGATGATTTATTTCTGCCCCTTCAACTAAAATATTGTGAAAAGTCCTAGAGTTCTAACACCATAGGAAAATAATTGAACTCCAGAGAAATTTTGTTTAGCATATATGGGAATTGTTTTTGACATTTCAGCTTTACTTGGTGCTGACATTTCTGGGCAAGTAGTGTATATTCAATAAATATGTAAGATCATAAACTCTTAGGATTGGAGTTTTCCAAACAGTGAATTGGTTATTATAGCTGGCCAATTCTGAGGTCCTGACCAGTGAGACAGAACATTTTAGGGATGGAGTCATATTACTTCCTCGATCACTTTTTCAATCTTTAAACACTTGTGATTATGATACAAATTTTCCATTTATAAAATCAATATGGCTGTCCAGGTTAGTCATTTTCACTGAGTGCTGCACTGATACGAGGTAAGATAAAAACATAGTGAACATCTAAATTAACACATTGCTATTAAACCCCCTCAAAATATTTACCATCGCCTCAAACTCACTGATCCTAGCATTCTAGCTACTTACTGTAGCAGATCTGGAAGGTCTCTTTCATGTTTCAAGTTGCAGTGTTGCGATTGCTTTGCTGTCATGAATTGACCCAGAATGTTTACCATTCGTGGTCATTTTGGCTCGGGGAAGAGCCAGGAGTTGGACAGTGCTGATCCATCTGATGAATAAGGTGGATGAAGACACACTGAAATGATTTTATGAGCCTGCCTTTCTATTGATGGCACTGGGCAGGAGCATTTGCCATACATATATGTCTATGTCTATGTCTATGTCTATGTCTATGTCTATGTCTATGTCTATGTCTATATCTATATCTATATCTATATCTATATATTTTTTTAATCACATCTCAAAGAGATATGAAAGAGAACTTCCAGAACTGTTTCAGAAAATGGCAAGAGTGATGAGCTAAGCGAAGAGCAGTATTTTGAAGGGGATTAAAAGCAAAATGTGTTTTACTTGAATCAATTTTTAAACATAAACATTCACCACATACAGCACAGTAATACCTCAGTTCACGACAGCTTCTGTTTGCAAATATTTCAATTCACAAACAAAAAACATTTGGCAAAATTTTTGCTTGTGTTTGCAAACTCTGCGTCAGTTGACAAACACAACCAGGGTCATCTTCTCCACCCAAACACAAACGCAGCCATCTTCCCCCAAATCGTAAAACAAATTAAGGTCATAAACTAAATTCCACTGCATTTTCATCACCCTCTAGACTTTATAGCAAACAGAATGAAAACTAGTTTTCACAGGGTAGCTACCTACCCCAGTCCACCTGCAATTGGTGCTGCAGCTTTGGTAGACAGCCTCAAGCCTCTGCTGGATTTCTCTTATTTTCTGCCTCTGGGCATTTTCTGAAACTATGAGAGCTCATGCAGATGGCAACCTGGAAGTGTGGGGGAATTATGACTCTCAACGAAAGTCAGAAATTGGAGGAAAGTCCCAGTCTCACATAAAGGAAGAATTCTGAAGTTCATTCTACATGGCCGCTCCAGAAGTCTCGAGCGAATCTGAGGACAGTGGCTCACAGTTATAACAAGTTTATACTTTTTTTTTTGGTACCGGGGATCGAACTCATGACCTCAAGCTTGCCAGGCAAGCACTTATGCTGCTGAACTAAATCCCCAACCCCTCAGAGTTATAACAGATATTTATAATCTTTTCCTTCTCTATTTCATTCTTTCCACCCCTTCATTCCCAGTTTCTGTCATAAGTCCCCAAATAAAACATATTTATTCAAATTTTTCCTTAGGCTCTATTTAAGAAAGAACCTAAACTAAGATGATATCAATTATTGCTATAACTGATTTGGGAAAAGAAAAAATGAAATTTCTGTAACTAATGTCCTCCTATACATCAATTCCTGAATTTGGCTGTTTCACATGAAGATTATAAAAACAGTTTCTGATTTGGAGAGAAAAGGGCCTATGATAAAGTCCAATGGTACATCTCATTATTTTTATAATCAAGGTATTAACTGCTTAAAGTTTTGATGTCTTTGTGTATAAAAGGAAGAGGTAAGTGATCTACCCCAGAGGCTTATGGTAAGGATTAAAGTGTGCACATAAAGGATCTAGAGCAAGTTTAAGTGAGTCCATCTTCACATCCCTGAGATGGAGATATTTCCCAGTCTATATTTATGTAAACTGAAACACAGGGACACTTAGTAACTGTCCCCTGCCAGCTCTGCTAGCATCTTTGCCGTCCTTAAACACACCAGTTTCAGTCCTACCCAGCTTTCTTTGTTTCTAACACGTTTTTTTTTTTGGTACCAGGGATCGAACTCATGACCTCATGCTTGCAAGGCAGGCACTTATGCCACTGAGCTAAATCCCTGGCCCTGTTTCTAACACTTTTAAATCTCTTCTCCCTTATATTTGCTTGCCTAACCCCTTCATTTCCTTCATGTTTCTGTTTATTTTTGACCCCCCCTACCTGCTACAGTCCTCCTTCTCATGGTACCCACAAACTCCAAAGCTTCTATTTCCATCCTAATTTTTGCCTTACTGTTTCTCTCCTTTTCCCTGATGGCATATTTTTAAAAAATAATTTCTCTAAGTTTCTTTTATGTTGCACTATTACTTCAAATTTTTAGCACAATTTTGGCAGTTTGATACATCTGACAACTGTCTCTCATGCTGATTTATTTCCTGTGCTTTGTAATTTTTATTGTATGCTCATCTTCAACAGGAATTGTGTTGTTTGGGAGTCTAGGTGCTCAGATTTGACGTTATCCCTAATGGGTGGGTTTTATGTTTGCTTCTGCTGAGAACTTAAGGGAGCCAGAAATTCTACACTACTTGTTATATATGTTGATATCTCTTGTATGTTCAGATAGTTTAAATCAAGACTTTTAATTACTTTGAGATATTTCTAGATATATGATTAGTTTTCTAAATTCTTTCCCAGGTTACTCTTTTTATTTTCTATCCAAGACACTTTCATATTTATGTAGAAACTAAAGCTTAAAACATAGTAGGCACTCAACCCAGGAAGCAGAGAGAGAAGGGCGGAGTTGGAGATGAGAATACATGCTTCCAGGTCTCACCCCCAGTGACTCACCTCCAACCAGGTTCCACTCCTAGTGGCATATTCAGCTCCTGGACTCAACAATGTATAAATCCACTCTGGTGAATACAGCACCCTTATGATCCAATTACCCACATACAGGAGAATTTGAGAGGAAATTTTAGACACATGTTTGAATCCCAGACCAGTCAATTAGTAGCTGTAGGTCTTGAACAATTCTTTTGTATTCTCACAGAGTCACTCTCTTTTGTAAGATGAAATTATAACTATCCACCTAATAGTACTATAGTAGGAACAAACAGTTCAGAATTTAAGACCTGGGAGCCAGACTGCCTTGGCTAACATTCTATCTCTGCTACTACTGGTTGTGGAACTGTGGCCAAGTTATTTAACCTATATATGACTTGGAAGCTCTCTATTAAATGGGAAATAATACTGGTGCCCACTTCATAGGGTTTTAGAGGAATTGTGTAGGTTAATAAGCACTTAGAACAACCCCAGTACCTGCTTCGTTCTAAGGAAGTGTTGCTATGACTATTCAATGAGGCATCTAATGTAAAACACCACTGAAGAGAGGCAGTTCAGCTAATTAAGCATTTTAGTGCCAAATGCTATATAAAGGATATGGAAAATCGGAAACTTCTGCTTTTGAGAAAGTCATGATTTTGAGGAATAGGAATGTACCCAAAGGAGAAAAATATGAGTAAATCCTGCATGGGGAACCTTCCAATCACAAAGAAGCCCTATACCCCCTACATTTGGAACTGGAGTTCAAAGAAACTGCTGATACTAAGCTAAAGCTTAAAACATAGTAGGCACTCAACCCACATCTCTGCTTCTTCTAGCCCTCACAGCTTGTCCAATCCTTAAGCGGAGAATGGGTGATAAGAAACAGAGGTAGTGGGGAGAATGATCCTGTTCTTCTTCCCAATTCCAGATACCCTCTCCCATTTCCAGCAGGTTCTCAGTGTAATACCAACTTGGATTCAGACATGCACACTTGTGACAATTCAAAGCCTTTTCTTCTGTTCCTGCCGGCAACATCAGGAGTTATACACATCTTTTCAAGAGTCACTAGACCTTTAATGAAAAGCTATGCAAAACCCTGTGGCCACAAAGGGGTTATAACACTCACATCTTACAGTCACAGAATGCCAAAATACAGGGACATCTGGAAACTCACCTTCTACAGCGGTGTTTCTGGGTTTTGCAAGGTAAATAATTTGGTGACAGTTCCACAGCTCTACCTAGAGCTGTCTGGATACCCTTCACCCTGATGTGGCTGGCTTCATTTGTCATTCACTCTTAGCCTGGCTCTAAGGGACAGCTTTCTTAGGAGTATAATATAGAAGTTTAAATTTCTCCAATACAGGTCAAGAATAGACCCAACCTGATAAAGGCTATTTGGTAGACCAGATGTTCCTTCTGTCTATACATTCCCCCCTTCTTCTCTTCTCCTTGCTTATGACTGCTTGCCTTTGGAGACTGCTGAGACACTGTTCCTCACTCTGAAGTTTCTTCTTGCCTCCTCTTTTTGGCTCAGCCAGGTGCCTCTCAGCTGTTAACAGCAGCACTTGCTGTACTGATAACACTCAGAATAATTCTCTTTTCCATACTAAACCTTGAGTGTTTTCAGGGTAGTTATTGTGTCTTTTATTTGTGGCCCAATGTCAGCATGGTAACCCAGAATTGTAGGTACAAAATCAGTATTCAGAGACAGAACAGATGAAAACAATGGACTACCCTGATACATTAGGTATGTAACTTTATGTAAAGGTAACGGAGCAAGTCTTAGGTAAAAATGTATCTTACGGTACAGGCATCGTGTTGGACTCTATCTCAAGGGCTTCAAAGATGGCTCCTTAGTCATTGAAGGGTGAGTATGAGGCTCATCTCCCATGGCAAAAAGCAGCTCTGCTTCTCTTTTTATTTCACATTTCATCAGATATGGAACACACAATTATTACAGGATTTTAAGAAAATAAACAAATAGCTCAGCATTAACTAACATTGTTAAAGTCAAATTCTTTCTAAAACCTGAATACTAGGAGGTATTCTTCACATGTGACTCACAGAGCAGCAGGGAATAAATGCAACTTTCCATCACTGTTATACAGAAAATGAGGTATGCACCTTCACATGTCTAGTTCTCTTACCAAACATCAATACATGCAACAAATTTACTTTGAGACACTAAATTATTTTTTAGAAACCATGTTTCCATGGTGGTAATGATTGTACAACAGTGTAAGATACTTAATACCACAGACTTGTACAATCAAAAACGCTTACAGAAGTGCAGAGTGGCACACACTTGTCATCCCAGCACTTTGGGAGGCTGAAGCAGAAGGATCATAATTTTGAGCCTAGCCTGGGCAATTTAGCAAGACTTTGTCTCAAAATTTAAATTGGGATATAGCTCAAGGGGTTGAATTATATGGCTGCTAAGTTGAATTCAAACCCCAGAAGCACCCTCCCAAAGGTTACAACAACTAAGAATAAGATACATGTATAATTTTCAGTGGTTGTTTTCTAATTACAATGCCTGTTCCCAGTGGCCCAAAAGTAGCCATTTGGAGTGAAGATGGTGTCCTTGGCCTAAGAGAAAACTAAGTGATCAATCAAAACTCTGTCTCAATCTTTAAGAGTCATTTTCTGATTTTGTTACTTGTAGATCCTGACAGAATTTTGAAATGCCACAGTCTCACTTAAATATTTCTAAGATGGTATGTAAAAAATTTCATCACATATTTCAATGGCTTCAGAGAACAAGAATGTATTTTAGTTCTACCATCTGAAGGCTATTCGAAATCTAAAAAGTGGCAGTTTGATGCCATGCTGATGGCAATGCTACCTTCTATTGAAAACAATGCTGAAAAGCTCTTCTTTAACAAATTTTATAATTTTCGCTTTTTCTCTTCAAATTGTATTCTGAGTTTACCTTCCTTATGGGATTTTAGGCTAGTGAAACACAATTGTATAGTTTAGAACACTTTGTTGCTTAGTCACTCATATCTCTCAGTGGCAAAAATATGTCTATAAATGTAAATTTTTTAAAAAACCAGTATTGAAATATTGAAGTATTGAAGATTTTTGTTTGGATTGTCCTAGCATTACAATTGTAATTATAAAACTCATCAAAACAATGAATTATATTCAATTTTTAAAATAAATAGTTACTGGAGTTACAACTGTAATTTGAAATCATTTCTTAATGAGAGAGATGGCCAACTGCTTCTTCAGCAACTACTTCAGACCTTTAGGATGAATATAAACAACCGCTAGAATAAATGAGATTCAGCCTCAATTTCATCCCTCGTTTCCACTTTTAAAAATGCTTAGAACTAAGAAACTTGTGCTAACAAATAAATAGACACAAATGAAAGTTTTGTCAGCAGTGTCACTTAGCTTTTCATACTCCCTCAAAGTATGTTAAAATCAGTGATTTCTCATCAAAAATTATTTTTAACAATCCTGAAACTGACAAGTTAACTAGATGTACCTTTGACTTTGTGGCACAAAGTTGACTTCAAGGAAGATGTGTTATTTACTGAGCTGGCATGTTATATATTTCCTCAACACCTATGCTATTTTCAATGGCTCCTTGCTTAGCATTCAGGAAATTTTCCGAAGCTACAGTTCAAAACTAAGCACCATGGACAGCGCATAGCGCTGACATGTTGCCTGTCAGTGGAAGAACTGATCTGTACTGTAGGTAGTTCAATTAAGAAACAGTTCAGCTGGAACTTAAAGATCCACAAATTAAGCCCTGACTTACTCCTTGGAAAATCCTACATTTCCACAGAAATTCTTCCCCTTAAAATTGAAGACTGCTCCTCTAATTCAACTCAATCAACAGAGTATAGGTTGGGGAAAAAAGGTAAATTACTGATACATTTTTGGGAAAGAGAAACTCAACAGGATTCTCTGTGAAGCCCATTTGCTCATGGCCACATGTGATCTGGGGCCATGTTGGCGACTGGCTTCTTCTCTCCTGGGCCAGCAGCACCAAAAATTATGCTTTCTCCACTATTTTAACCATTAATTCTCTAACAACAGGATTTGTTTTCATTAAAAAGAAAGACGTTAGATATCATTGAGTTATTTGGGATATGAAGTATAATTGTTCAGTAAAAAAAAAAACTAGTAATTTTCTGTTTGAATCAGAATCAAAGGAAAGTAGGAACTCAAAGTACTTAGGTGTCTCCTGCTAGGAAAGACCAGCCTGGAAT
Source organism: Dolichotis patagonum (assembly GCA_004027295.1). Lineage (NCBI taxonomy): Eukaryota > Metazoa > Chordata > Mammalia > Rodentia > Caviidae > Dolichotis > Dolichotis patagonum. The sequence continues at coordinate 117,550 of PVJX010000555.1, read as the reverse complement.
CAGAGATGGAGCAGCAACTGATGACAACAACTTATGCTGGTTGATTTCTCTCTGGTTATCAGAACATGAGAGGATCCAGATATGTTGTTACTGAAAGGTTTATTGTTATCCCCACCCTCACACCATTCTCATGTCAGTTTTCATTCAATTTTCTTAAGACAAAAATCAATCAACAAGAGTTTATGTATAACAAATTCTTTCATGTATTTCCTTTTAGTTCAGATATCTTTTTAAAAATGAAAGATATTTTAATACCAGTGTAAAGGTATTCTGCACAAAATCATTATTTTCAATTTTAATTCACCACAGAGCACTAATTCACCTAAGATCCCTTAAATATTATCAAATCCCCAAAGCAAAACTGTATCCATATTTGCTTTTGAGAAATCATATCCTGTGGCTGGAAATACCAAGCATACATCACGTAAACTCACAAAATTTACTGCATAGTCCTGACCTCCTGTAAATTTCTCACATGAACGCACAAATGGTGATGGGATGACAAACTTAGAAATCCTATTTGTCTCTGATATGACATGCCAGAAACATACTTTTTATTCCATTCTCTCACTAGAAGCACCCACCAACAAAAACCTTCTTCTCAGGGCACTCTGCCTCCTTAATTGCTGCAATGCACCCTAAGTTGCTCCAACCAAAATCCAATGGTCATTCATCTTTCCTACATTCTCAAAGTCAGTCCACCAGCAAGCAAGCACTTTAGGCAGTGCTGTGAAGGGCTTCACCTTCACAACACTTCAATATAGCTTGTGTCTCTCTCTATTAGACTAGAACTCTGGATATTTGCCATGGTCCTCTGATACTTTTCCTCTTTCTCATTTCTCTTTATTCTTTCAGCCTGTTCTCTATACAGAGGCAAGAGGGCTGTTTTAATCATGGAAAATATTCCATGTTACTTTCCTGCCTAGAATTGTTCATGGTTCTCCACTGTTCTTAAAATAAATACCAAACTTCTTACTATAGGCTCTAAGACTCTGAATGATTTTTTTCCCAACAATTGGAATCATCTGGGGAACCGACAAAAACAAAAGCAGCAGGTCCATGAAAAATGAGCTCCAGTACCTGGGATATACCTCAGAAACTGAATCACAAAGTGGGTTGAGGCCCGGGGATTTAGCTCAGTGGCTTAAGTGCCTGCCTTGCAAGCACAAGGTCGTGAGTTCGATCCCTGGTACCAAAAAAAAAAAAAAAAAAAAAAAAAAAAAAAAAAAAAAAAAAAAAAAAAAAAAAAAAAAAAAAAAAAAAAACAAATAACAAAAAAACAAAAAAACAAAAAACAAAGTGGGTTGAGCACCTGCATTTCTGATACTCGCTGAGCACCGACAGCTACTGTTTGACATGGTAAGACTGCTGTCCCTGGCGCTGGCTACCTCACCAAAATCCAAACATACTGATCTATTTATTTGGTTTGTTTCTTTGATGTTTGTTTGTTCTTGAATACACTAAAATTATGGTTGGCTCAGAACCTTTGCACTGGCTGTTGCTCTTTTTGGAATCTTTAAATCCAGAGCCCAAATTGATGGCTGTCTTCACCTTTCAAGTCTTAGTTCAAATCCTGTCTTGTAAGAAGAGAGGATCATAGAGAATGCAACAGGTTTGTAAATCTTCATTTCTATGCAAAGGAGATCAGAGTCCTCAAGGTGAGAGTTAAGGTATGTCACCAGCTGCTGGAGTGTCATGTGCCCTCTTACTGTGAGCTTGTTATCAGTGGCTGCCCTTCTGTTTCCTTGTCTTTAATGTGTAGCTGTCCTAACAACACCAGGACTACATCATGAGGTTCTTAACATGCTGTACATGCAGAAGCCACCTCTGATTGGCTCAGAGGGACCACGTTTCTCCTTGAGAAGTGCCCTGACATACGGAATTTTATAGTATCTTTCTGTGACCTTTCTCAAAAAAATGCTTATTGAAAATCGATTCAATTTTGGAAAGAATTTGTTCAGGAATGCAGTTGACCAGGGTATAAAGAATGACAGTGAACATAATGGGTCTCAACTTAGAAGCCCAAACACAATTTCACTGCAAAACAAGCTCCCTGTGGTCCGCCTCTTCCAACATCTTTGTGAAATTTGCATTGATAAGAGGCGCAACACCTTACCAAGTACTGGTGCAAACACATGCCCTTCCTCATGTTTTCCCTTAACTTCCTGTGTGGTTGAGGCTGGAGACACCCTCCCTGCATTTGAGGGTGCAAATGTCTCCAATGAAAGCCTGACCGAGATGAGCTTAGGAAATAAAATCGAGCCCCTCCTCAAGCCCCAGTCCCTGCCACAGTGGTCAGTCAGCCCAGTGAAAAGGTGTCGTTCTCCAATCCAACCACCAGAGGGGGCGATTTTTCTCGTTTCTGCAAAGGTGCCATGTGCAGTAGCAGTAGCACCAGTACTACTTTTGTTAATTTGTTTATTGATTTATTTTGAAGATGACAGAGCTACTAGTCAGAGGAGTGAAACGCCCTATGGCAGTAGAAAATCTGCCAGTGAGTCAATAATCTAGAGCTGAAAAACATTTAGCTATTTTCATAATCACTTGGAAATATTCTTGATCTTATTTTTCCCCTGAAGCTTAGTTACGGGCACATTCATTGATCCCTGATTTGCAATCAATGCCTTCGAGCCAGTAGTTGGGTCCAGAATTCCAGCAGCAGAGGCATAACCACTAAAGCACAGAGCAGACTCCAGGAGTTATTTCATGTTTGCGGGGGCCCTTTTGAATGGAGTGGGGAAGTTCAGCATCAAATAAGTTTGCTCTGGGATATTCAAACATCTTTGGCTTGAGGAAACAACAGAGATGTTTATAAGCAGAGCAGTCTCTTCACTCTTTCTTCATAGCTGTCCAAGATTATTTGAATCAAAGCCATCTTGTGAGACAGTTTCTGCCACATTAATCCATCCAGGAATCATCTTCAGCTTCATTAGCAATACAATTATTTGGGGTTATTTGGTCATTATCCACTTCCCCTTGTGTGTCAAACTCATGATTGAATTGCATCTCCAGCTTGGATGAGGAGAGGTACCCCATCCTCTGAAGCTTGGTTATAGACACATGCATAGGCCTGCTGCCTTGAGTCAAGGGCACACAACGACCCCGTAGCTTTGCACAAAGGAGACATATTTGCCACACTTTATTCCTGCTGTCTCTGGAAGAAAATAATGAATGTTGGAGGAAGGATGCAAATAAAAACATTTTTCCCTAAGTCAGTTCATACTAGAAGTCATTGCCACATGCAATCTGTCCTTCCTCCCAGGCTTCCCCTCCCCCAGAGCCTCCATCAGTAAATAGATTTAACCTCATTTGCTTCTCTCTAGGGAGAAAGCATTCAACCACAAGCTTCCCAAGGTGCTTCCATTCCTGGTACAAAAAGCTGAAAATGTCATCGCATTTGCAAATGAATGGAAACCTCCCCAGAGCATCAGTGCCACTGGGGTTCCCTGAAGCAGACTGCAGGAGCCCTCCTCTCACTGCCTTTGCTTTGTTGTTGTTAGAATAATGCACAAATAATCTTTTCATCTAATGGTGTTGGGCAAGTTTAACTTCCCTTGCAAAGGTAACAACTTTTTGCCTCCAACCAGATGACTGCTCGCACTTTCTTTGGAAAAGTGCAGACCAGCTCCTATTCATTCCCTACAGGACCTGTCACTTCCAACCTCTAGACACATCTCCACCCCAGTCTCACTCCATACTAAATAATTAAACTCCATAGGTTACAGAGGATTCTGAATTGTCAAGCTATGAAAGTCTGATTTCTGCATAGATACGCTGGCCTCACCAAGTCCATCTCAACTGACATTCTCACTGTTCCAGGAAAGTTGAGCTAAAAGCAAGACTATTTCACATGTCTCATGATTCGTAATGACCTGGGGCTTTACTATGTTTAAATACTTAATATGTAAATCTGACAGTATTTCCAGAGCAAGGTGTGAGGAATCACGGTTATTTTCCTAGTGTTTCTTTGCAAGTGATTAATCTGTGGAAGAACATTAACTTTCTACCCTGTAAGCTATCCAAGAAAAACTGCATATATCACTGGATGAGCTGTTTGTCCTATCTTCAAGAATACCATTTCCTCCTGCCTCTCACCATAACCCCAAAAGTCACTTTCAAACATAAACATGTATATTTTATTCTAATCACTTTGATCACTAACATTAGCCAATCTTTACACAGTTGTTAATTAATTTTACACAGAAGGATTATTTCTAGCAAACCAAAGACACTGGACCCTGTTAAACAAAACTATTATTTCAGTCTTCAAAGGATGCCTGGCTATCCTTAGAACTGAGATGGACGGATAGGCAACAGAATCATGATGACCCCCTGGAAGCATTTCTGAGATGGTTTACAGACCTCCACCTCCCCAATTAATACCAAACATAAAAGTCTCAGCCCCTTCCTCTGATGGCCATCTTCTCTCAGCCTTGCCCACTGCCCTCTTGCAATGCATCAATAAATTCATAAATTCATAACTTTTCTATATTCCTTGGCAATTGCTAAATTCTTATTGCCGTAAGCCCATGGCACCAGCCTCTCACACTCTGTACCACTCACATTAAAAGGTTCTCAAGCTTTGGTAAGAGAAGAGGACAAGGCAGTGTGGGGCATTTTCAATTTATGATTTCTTGAGCATGGCTGAACCATGATGGTGCCTGGCTTCATATCACTAGCTAATCCAGGCTCAATGTTCATCACCTTACAGAGACCTCTCTTAGAGTGTAGCCAAACATGTTCACCAGATATCTATTAGAATATATTCACTTAGGTTGCACTGCAAGTTTGCCATATATATATTCTAGCATTACATGGCTTTGTCCTATTCTGCAGGAAGAGGAACATGGAAATGAAGGGTCTCTAATTATGGAATTTACTGATACTTCAGTTTTGATAAATACAGAAGGCTGGATAAATATTAACCTCCAGGTAGGAATAACAAGATAGGTCTGCACCTAGTGACCTGTAGTCATCTGGAAATCCACAACGAGGCCCGTAGGGACTGAGAAGCTGTGCCCAGTGACCCACTCACACCCAGGAACCTTAGGTGAGGTTTCTGGGAACTGGGAAGCTGTACCCTTAGGCCGACCTATACCCAGGAAACATTTCTGAGGCCTGCAGGGACCAGGAGTCTGTGCACAGTGACCTGTCATCATCAGGAAACCCATGGTAAGGGCTTGGAAACAGCTCAGTGACCTGTCCACACCCAGAAACTGCAGATAAAGCTCTTGGGGACTTGAACCCATCTATACCCCAAAACTCTCTGAGTGCTGTGGGGACAGGAAGTCTGCTCCCATAGACCCACAATCATCTGAGAACCTTCAGTAAGGCCTGCAGGGATTGGGAATCTGTGCCCGGGGATCCGCAGTCATTTGGTAACCTTCAGAGAACCCCATGGGGACTAGGAGTGAACCTCTAGTGACCCACCTACAACTGGGAACCATCTGAGGCCTATGGGAATGGGTAACCTGCATCCAGTGACCTGTATTCATCCAGTAACCCTCAGTGAGGCCTGCTGCTGGCTGGGCTGCCAGTGCAGGAAGCAGCTAGGACTTGAGAGGTGACTGATTTGGAGGAACACAGGAAAATGCCAAAACAAAACAATAAAATGCAATCTCAAACTTACAGCCCATCCAAATCAAGTATAGGAGACCTAGACAGGGATGAAATTAGAAACCACACACCTGAACTTTCTGAAATGACAGCAACAGAAGTAAAGAAACAACACCAGCAAGGTGTAAAGGAAATCAGATCAGAAAAAACCTCTCAGATAACAACAGAAATGATAAATATAATAAAAGAATTGGTAAGTGTGTGGAAAAAAGACATAGATAAAAAACAGAGGAGCACAAGAAAATGATGGAAACCTCGAGTGAACAGTACAGGAAATAATTAGAATACATGAAACTGATTCAAAGAGATATCCAGGAAATCAGAAAGTCTATTGAAAGCTGGAAAAACTGCATAAATGACATGGCCCTGAAGCAAGAACAGCAGATTGCTGTAGCTGCTTGTTTCAAAAGGAGCTTAAAGAGAATTCTTTCTGTGGTCTGATGGCCATTTCAGAACTTTGGAAATGAAATGGTCAATTCATCAGAAAGAAATAGCAGGTAAGCATGGTGGACTTTAGGGGGCCTGCAGGGGAGAGACCCTGGTGCCTTGGGACCTGCACCGTGTGGTTGACTCAGGGTGCCAGGAGAACAAGGAACTCCTCCTCTCTGGGGGGCAGCTGAGAGTGTGGCAGACTTTCAGCAGCCCGAAGGAGAGAGACCCTGGCGCATCGGGACCTGCACTGTGGGGTTGACTTGGGGTGCCGGGAGAACAAGGAACTCTTCCCATCTCTGGGGGGTGACTGTGATCCTGCCTGCATGTGGGCTGAGAATCAGACATCTCATGTCATCCTGTCCCCTGTCCCATGTTCCCTCCCCCCCTTAGCAAGTGGGAGCCAGTTAATTGCACATCTTGTACAAAGATTGGCTATGTTATTTAGTATGAGCTCCCCATATTCAAAGATATAGACAACCATTTGGAAGAAAACAAGATACAATATGACAGATAGTGAAGATCTCTGGTTGTCTAGCTTTGAAATTTATGCTTTCTTATGTCCCATTCTGTTCTGTTTTGTTGTGTTTAATTTTATCCCCTTTATAATAAAATTAAAAATATATATATTAAAAAAGAGGGGAAAAGAAAGTGCTCTAAAGAATATAACTGCATGTATGTTTAAGTGTGTAAGATAGATGACCATATTACTGTTTTTGTTAGATTGTTGAGCAGAACTGTTAACAGTCTTACTGTTTGAAAGTCTACTTTGTAAGCTTTAATTTTGTAACTTGAACAACTATTTCCAATGATGACAGTATGTAACTTGTCAAGTGGCAATTTCTTAGTGTTTTTGTTTTTGTTTTGTTGTTGTTCTTATTGTTCTTTTATTTTTTGCCTTTGGAATTCTATATTGTTGCTACCCTTTTTCTGTTTTGTTTGGTTTCTTTTTTGTTTTTTCTCTTTAAATAAAATTTAAAAAAAAGAGAAAAACTGCATAAATGAAACTGAAGACAGACTCTCAGACCCTGAAGAAAGGATTGAAGCTTGTGATCATGAAAGGAAAGATCTCTTAAAAATAACAAGGAAATTAGGAAATAACATTTGAAATGCTAAAAGATGATGCAAAGAGAAACCACACAAGATTGATAGGTGTCAACAAAAAAGGAGACAACACAAATGACATAAAAAGACTATCTGTGGAAGTAATAGTAGAAAATTTCCCAAACACAGGGAAAGAACCAGTCATGCAAATAAATGAGGCATACAGAACTCCAATTAGCTATAACCAAAATAAATCTACACATCAATATATAACAATCAAGATCCCAGAAGTTCAGCATAGGACTACAATACTAAAATTTGCTAGAGAAAAGAAACAGATTGCCTATAAAGGGAAGTCTATTAGAATCATGGCAGACTTCTGAAAACAAACCATCAAGTCAAGAAAAGCATGGAGTGAAGTATTTCACATACTGAAAGAAAACAACTTTCAACCCAGATTGATTCAACTGTTTCAAAATCAATCAAGAAACAAGATACTTGCATGACAAAGAACAACTGAAGAAATTCATGACCACCAAGCCAACCCTACAAAGTGTACTGAAAGACATTCTAGAAAGAGATATAAATGGCTACAATTCCAAGAACAACAACAGAAAGAAGCTAACAAACAAGACAAACACTTAGAGGGAAAAGGTAAAGAACCAACAACAGAAAGATAACATGACAAACATGAGTCAGTACATATCAGCTATGTCCATCAGTGTAAATGGCCTCAACTCACCAAACAAAAGAAACAGACTGGCACAGTGGATTAAAAAACAAAATCAAACACTATGCTGTATATAAGAAACACCATTTAACTCAAAAGGAGATTCATAGACAAAAAGGTTGGAAAACAGTACTCCATAAGACAGGAATCCAGAAAAATTAGGCATAGCTATTCTGTTTGCAGACAATGTGAACTTCAAACCAAGAATGATCAAAAGAGATGAAAAAGGTCACTACATACTTGTCAAGGGGAAGTTTCATGAGGAAGAGATAACAATCATAAACATATATGCAACAAATACCAGTGCACCCAACTATATAAGACAAACCTTAGTAGACATAAAAAATCAAATAAGCAATAATACAATTATAACAGGGGATATTAACACTCCATTTTCACAAAAAGACAGATCAACTAGACAAAAAATCCACAAAGAAATAAAAGAATTGAATCACACTTGTGAACAAATGGACTTAGTGGATGTGTAGAGTGTTTCACCCAACAGCATCAGAATACACATTCTTCTCAGCTGTTGGGATGTTCTCTAACATAGACCATATAGTAGACTATAGAACATGCTTAACTAAATGCTAAGGAACTGAAATTATCCCATGCACATTTTGTGACCATAGTGCACTGAAATTGGAAATGAATGACAAAAGAAACCAAAAAAGCTCCATAAGCACATGGAAATTAAGTAGCATCCTAGTGAACAAAACAATGGGTCACAGAGGATATGAAAGAAGAAATTAAACAATATATACAATCAAACAAAAATGAAAATACAGTTTACAGTAACCTATGGGACACAATGAGCATAGTCCTCGGAGGGAAATTTGTAGCAGTGAATTCTCACATCAGGAAACAGAACAAGCATAAATTAGCAACTTAAGTCTACACCTCAAACTTCTAGAAAGAGAAGAATAAGTCAAACCCAAAGCCAAAGAAAAGGGGAAATTATAAAGGTCAGAGCAGAAATTAATGAAATGGAGACTAAGAAAATAATATAAAGAATCACTGAATCTGAAAGTTAGTTCTTTGAAAGAATAAATAAAATTGATAAACTCCTAGCCAACATTATCAAAATAAAAAGAAAAGAAACAACTCAAATTCATGCAATAAGGAATGAAAAAGATGAAATCACTACAGATCCTATGGAAATACAGAAGATCATCAATGCCTACTTTGAAACCTTTACTCTCATAGGACTGAAAGCACAGAAGACATGGAGAGATTCCTGCAAATATATGAATTATCAAAGCTGGATAAAGAAGATATGAAACTTCGGAATAACCCAATATCAGTTAGTGAAATTGAAAACATAATTAAAAACTTACAAACAAAAAAAGTCCAAGTCCTAATAAATGCACAGTTGAATTCTACAAGAAATTTAGAGTTGATTTAATGTCAATACTACACAAACTCCTTAATGAAATTCAAAGGGAAATAATTCTCCCTAATTCATTTCGAGAGGCAAATATTACCTTGATACCAAAACCAGAGAAATACCCAACCAAAAAAGAAAATTATAGGCCAATCTATCTAATGAACATAGCTGCAAAAATTCTTAATAAAATATTAGCAAACAAAGTGCAGCAAATCATCAAAAAGATTATTCACCATGACTAAGAGTGATTCATCCCAGGAATGCAGATTTAGCTCAACATATGCAAACCAACAAATGTAATACACCATATTAACAATCACATGATCATCACAATAGATGCAGAAAAAGCTTTTGAAAATGTCTAACACTCATTCATGGTAAAAATCCTAGAGAAAATTAGAATGGATGGTCTTTAGTTCAATCTGATAAAAATCATCTATGACAAACCAACAGCCACCATCATACTAAATGGTCAAAAACTCAAAGTTTTCACTCTAAAATCAGGAACACGATGTGGTTGTCCACTATCACCACTCCTATTTAATATAGCTCAGGAAACATTACCCAGAGCAATTAGACAAAAGAGAGAAATAAAGAGAATAATGATAGGAAAAGGAGAATTTAAATTATTATTCACAACTGATGTGGTGCTCTACATAGAAGACCCCCAAAACTCAGCCAACAGATTTCTAAACTTAATAAGCAAATTCAGCAGCATAGCTGGTTACAAAATCAATGTGCAAAAGTTAATAGCATTCTTGTACACAAACAATAATCACTGACAGACAAATTAGAGAACATCCTTCACAATAACATCCAAAAAATGAAATACTTAGGAATCAATATCACAAAAGAAGTAAAAGAGTTATACATTGAAAATTTCAGTACACTGAAAAAAGAAATTGAAGAGGACATCAGAAAATAGGAAGCTATCCCTTGCTTATGTATAAGAAGCAGGGGCATTGTAAAAATGATCATACTCTCAAAACTATTATACAGATTTAATGCAGTTATGATCAAAATACCATTAGCATACATGACAGACATAGAGAAAACATTTCTAAAATTCATATGGAACCATGGGAGACCTAGAATAGCAAAGGCAATCCTGGGGAACAAAGGCAAGGCAGGAGGCATCAAAGTTCAGAATTCGAAATTATGCTACAAAGCTGCTGTAATAAAATTAGCATGGTAATGGCAAAAGAAAAAACCTCAAAAAAAACAAACAAAAAACAGACCTGAAGATACATGGAACACAACAAAAGATAAAGACACAACTACAAACACATCACCCACCTTATCTTTGACAAAGGAGCCAAACATGCTCACCGGAAGAAAGCCTCTTTAATAAATGGTGGAAAAACTGTCTTTTTACATGCTGAGGACTTAAACTAGACTCAAGCCTGTCACCATGCACTAAATTAAAAGCAAAATGGATCAATAATGTAAATATTAAGGCAGAAACACTAAACCTACTGGAAGACAAAGTAGTAGAAATCTTGAGGACATAGAGGTAGGCAAAGAGTTTATCAGCAAAAACCAAACTGCATGGGAGGTACTTTAAAGAATCAAAACTGGGATCTCATCTAATTAAAAAGTTTTTGCACAATGAAATTACAAACAGAGTGGGGAAAAAATACCCACAGACTGGGCAAAGATTTTTTGCCAATTTTCCCTCAAAGGACTTTTATCTAGAATGTATAAGAAATTGAAAAACATCACGCCCCTCCTCAATTTAAAGACCAAATCCAAAAATGATCATCTGAGATGAATATACAATCTCAGATAAAGAAATGCAAATGGAAAATAAATATATGAAAAAAATGTTCAACATCATTGGTCATTCAAGAAATGCAAATTAAAACAACACTGAGATATCCTCTCACTCTGCAAAGAATGGCCAAGATCAAGAAATCAACCAATAACAAATGCTGGTGGGGCTGTGGGGAAGAAAGAACTCTATTGTTGGTGGGAGTGTAGACTGGTACAGCCATTGTGGAAATCAGTGTGGATATTTCCAAAAACTAGAATTAGCGGTTCCATTTGACCCAGCTATTGCCCTTCTGGATATTTCCCCAGAATAACTGAAAACATCATACCTCACTGCTATATCTGCACCCATGCTTATAGCTGTACAATTTGTAATAGCCAGATTTTGGAAACAACCCAAATACCCATCAAATGAAGAATGGATAAAAAGGTGTAGTATTTTTATACAATGGAGTACTACTCAGCCATAAAGAATAATAAACTTGAGGCTTTTATCGGTAAATGGATGCAACTAGAAACCATACTTATAAGTGAAATAAATCAGTCTTGAATGTGTAAACACCATATTGTCTTGCTAGTGTAGGAAACTGAAAGAGTAAATAAGATCCAAAAGTTATAATAGATATAGTAAAAGAAAAAGAAACTGCTCAAAGGGAAATTATATTGTTTGATCAATCTTGCATGCCTACATCCAGGAGCCTGAGCAATTACCTTGAGGATAATGGTATGGAATATAACAAGCATTGGTAAATTTTGTCATCTTGCTTTGAAATCTTATATCTCCATTGCTTTTTGTAGTTATTGTCATTTTGCTTTTGTTGTTGTTTTTTGTTTGTTTGCTTCCTGATTTTTTTCTCTTTAAAGTAAAAGTAAAATAATATAATTATTGCAGAGTGAGTATTAGTATTAAAAAAAAGAAAATTTAAAAAAAGAATTACAATATGGTTGTTTATTGTTCACTAATACTAGATATTTGACAATAATATATCAGACATAACACATCAATGCATTTTAAGTCAAAGCTTACTGAATGAGCTGTGTTGTATAATGGTCTGTTTACAAATACATACGGTATTAGTTTCCTCAAGCTGCAATAACAAAATACAAGACAGAGTGATTTCTCACAGGAGGCTACAAAGTCCAAGATTAAGGTAGCAGGCAATTTGGTTGTGTTGTACAGAGCCAACTTCTTGCTGTGCCCTCACACAGCTGAGAAAGGGAACTCTGCCATTCCTCTTTAAGGGCACCAGACCCATCACCATGATGACCTCATTTAACTTTTAGAAGCTCTTCACAGGCCTATCTTCAAATATAATCACATGTGGGCTAATGGCTTCAACATATAAATTTTAGGAGGACAGAAATATTTGGTCCTTAACATTCAGTGAATGGTAAATTCTAGAATATATGACCTGAGATTTTCTACCATTGGACCTCTGCTATAATTATGTCAATACTTTTTAAAGGCTTCACTTCCAGACTATGTATCATGGAGATGCTGACCAATATTCATTCAGTAACCACCATGACAATGTGCTCTGCTCCGTGACCTATAAAGACCTAAAGTTAAATGTGGTGTGGTTCTGCTCTTAAGAATATCACAGGTTAAGCGGGTAGGACACTTAAAACAGATAGTTCAAAACTAAAAAATGGTTGAGCTCTAACATGTATAAAGTGATTTGAAGTCACAGAAACACTGTGTCACTCATGTCACAGAAAAAGAATTTCAAGACCTGTCAGGGTGAGGCATAGGTGGATTTATTAGGTAGACTTAAGAAATTGAAGTGGCGCAGGAAAGCACTTCAGCTTAAGTACCTAATGTGGGGTGCAGACTGGTCCACTCATCAAAGCACATTGCCAGCTTCCGTGGGGCAGCTGAGATGGGCCAGGGTTGGGTTGGTCTGGTTGATCATTGTCCTTGTCCTGGTTTGTAGCTCTGGAGGAGACCTGATGGTTTGAGGGGCAATTCAACTCACGCAGGATGACTGTTCTTGCTTGGCTTTGGGGGAGGTGATCCCATCGTGGGGTGGTCTGCAAAGCTCTGATTTTCCTGGAATCTGAGATTACTGCAGGTTTGGAGACTAGGTGTTGCTTTGAGATGATTTGGAATTGCATGTTGAAAACACTGCCAACTGAGTATCCTTGAAAACAGCAAAAATTACCCAAGTTACTGATATCTTGATGTTCTCAGCCTTGAAGGGTATGAGACAGGGTGAGTAAACTTAGCACTAATAAACCTTGTTTTGTCACTTTTTCCTAAAAGACAAACACTATGCATGGAGCTGATCAGGGATCTGGCCAGAATATTAAGTAATTAAGGAAGACAAAAACAGAGTTCTCTGTTTATTTTCTACCTATCTTTATTTCTTTTTATCTCACCTCAAGCAAATTCAACCCTGAAATAGTGATCTTTGAGTCTGATGGGATGTGACAGTTTTATGGAAGTTCAAGGAAGAAATTTTGTCTTCCAGTTTTCTCTTAAGTAGGCAAGAGTTTGGAAGTAGGAGGACTGGTGCTACTTATTTCTTTCTTAGTCTGATCAAATAATTAGCTAAATTGGGATAGATAGGTGAACATTAAGTTCTGGGAAACTGGTGATGCTTTGGAAAATGGCATTAATGCCTTTTATGGTTTGTGTCTACATGTTCCCCCACAGCCTCATGCAGTCACAGGGCTTTTTCAGAGGTGTCTGAATCTAGAGTGTGTGACGCTGAGATTAAGGGTATACGATTACTAAATGAGTCCACCAACTGGTTTGGTGTCACCCTAATCCCTGTAGACTGGGTAAGGCAAGAGGGGCAGAAAGATACTGCTAAACTCCCTTGTTACTCTTCCTACCTTGTGAACTGTTCTCTGTGATGCCATCTGCCAAGCCACTCTGTCTTAGAACCAGTCAATTATGAACTGGAACCTCCAGAAACTGTGAGCTAAATAATTCTTTCCTCCTTTAACCTTGGTTGTCAAGGAATTTAGTCTCAGTAGTGAGAAAAGAAAATAACACAATGTCAATGGTATCATGACTCAAATTTCACAAAGAAAAGTAATTTATTAGAAGGTTTTATTTTTCCTCCATCTCCTTCTCATTCTTCTTCTTCATCAAAAATCCAAAAGCAAATCAAAAATACAAAACCGGTTAACTTGATTACACTGGAATTTAAATTGAACTCATGTGCCCTGTAGTCAGTTAAAGATACTTTTCTCCAAAATCTCCTGACAAGGCATTTTCAAAATGCTTCAGATGTATTTATTCACTTTACAGAGTTTTGAAAACTGGCTGTGAAAGATGAAAATGTCAAGAGTCTTACTTCAGGTGTGTTTTAAACTTTTTAAGTTATCTCTTGAGAGACCAAATATAATTGCATTAGGAAAAAAAAACCACACGGGGCTTAACCAGCACATCTTCCCTAAGTAAAAATAAATTCATTAAAGGTTAAATACTGTATATTTTAGGCCAAGGAAGGAAAATGGCTGGAATACCAACTAGGATCATCATAATGACTCCACCCAAGGCAGGGATCCCAAAAGTTTGGGTTAGGCTCAGAATTCACCCAATGGGGTGGCCATACACTTAGCCCATCCTTTGGACAAGGCTGGTTCACAGAATTAGGCTTTAACCTCAAAAAGATCATTCTTTTCTTTTTTTTTTAAAGATCACTATTTTCTACCTGCCCTAGCATATTTTTTAACCTTTAATTTAAAAAATGATGTTACTTTTCGATCTCTAAATTTTATGACAAAATATACTGGAATAATCCAACTCCCTCCTTTTCCTACATCCCTCAGCTACCTCTAACACTGGGGTTGTATCAGTTATTGTGTACAACAGCAGCCTGGACTCCCTGCTGCTACCTTAAAACTGCTACTGGTAAAACAGGCCTAGGGTGATAATTTAATGACTTGCATGTGCAGATTATTCTAGGCTTAGTCAAGGAGCAGCCTGTACCAGCAGCATGGTTATTCCTTCTTTCATCCTCAAAAGAACAAATGCCCACCCTAGAAGCAAAACAGGCTTTGGTGTCCAAGAGCCTCACACATCAAATCTGATCTTCATAAGAACTGTTTAAGTTGATGCAGAGGTGTGTGTATGTGTGTGTGTATGTGTGTATGTGTGTTTAGCTACTTCTCCCAGATAGTGTTCCTAATCAGCCTAATAGAGTTTGTGCCCCCGTGTAACCATTAAGATTGCTATTGCAACTCACATGACATTGAATAAATGCAGACCTGTTTATAGGTTTCTACCTCTATTATGCAGCAGCAAACTGCTTGGGGACCACTTAAAAAAACCTACATATCTTCAGCTGTATGTATTCAGGATATAGAGGTTGCTCAAGAAATATGAGTATTTATTAATGATTACATGGATAGATATGTGGCAGAATTTGGGGGCTGCTGTTAGGGGTGCAGCGTAACTATCAAAATGACAGAAAAAGGTTCTGCATAAATATATCTGACTACCCTGCTAATTCTGTCATATCCTGTCAAGCCACCACAGGTAGAAAAGGAACCAGTATGCAGGGTTCTAATCTTCAACGTACCAATACACAAATTTTATAGATGCTTAGATGTCAGGGCTGAGCTGGACTTGAATTATTATTTGCCAAAATATTGAATGAGTGAGAACATAAGGTCTCTTTCAATTCTACTTTGCTCAGCAAATTTTGTGGGGCTATTTATCCTTCTGTGAAGCCTTCCCACTGAGTATCTATCTGCCAGGGATGTTATCTATGGGCTGCATGGGAAGACTAAGTTAGAGATAATCCAGAAAAAGAAATACCAAGGTTATGGTTGCAGAAGCTTAGGATGTTATCCTAAGAGTACGGCCCTAATTTCATGATAAAGATCTTAAACAAGTGAAAGTTAGGATGGATGTATGCTCTTGGGAAGAGGCTCTGTTAGCAGTGGAAGAAAATCAAGACCAAAAGTAGAGGAGGTCAGTAGCAATTATTCATCCCTCTACAAGAAGCATGGATGTCTCAATGAGGATGAAAAGAGAAAAGAATATGGAAATGAAAGCTACTTTAGGGTTGCAAACATCAGGTCATCATAAGAAGGAATCACATAGAAAGATGCCACAACACCTCCTTTTTTAGTTGTAAGGAAAAAAAGTAGAAAAGAGACAAAGGACAGTATATCAGCAGGGGCTTAGGTCAAGTACACAGTGTCCAGAACCCTGTAATATAATGTGGGCCAGGAACATGTATTTCAAAGATGGCACTTCGGGCATGACTACATCACTGAAAGAAATGGCCTATTTCTAGTAGTAATGAACACAGCAGGCCAATCAATCAGTCCTCAGGCTATGCCTAGAATTTTGTAAAACGCCAGGCTGTTTTCTTGATTGAAATGGGGTCAGGTTTATTTTTGCACTTTACTGCATTTTCCAATAAATTCCTGTCCAATCACTCCTCATTGTATACACCACTGCCAAAGAGCTGAAACTATAAAACTAATGCAAAAAAAGTTGCGTTATGACCCTAACCAGAAACAGAAGTGGAGTCAAACCCAGATGTCTCATTTGCTAAAGGATCTACCAAGATACTTTACACCAAGAACAGCCAAACTTAAGAGGCTGCACAGCTGTGTATCATTACTTGTCATCAAAGACACAGTTCACTAATGGGTCAGCTCTTGCAAAAACAGGGCACCACGGTGCAAAACATCCCAGAGCATAACATGTGATACATACTTGATATATTTTCTTAGGCTTCTGAGTGATGTTAAATATCCCACGCATGCTCAGTGTCAAGACTTAGTCTGGGTACATGACCTAGAGGCACTAATCCCAAACCCTGCTAGGATTCAAAAGTAAGTAAGCCAAAAACCAACAAGAAGGTAGAAAGGGAGGGGCATAGTTGGATTCCTGAATGAAATGGCAATAACTCACCTTTCAGGTCAAGTAAATACAGTGAAGAAAAATAAACAAAAAAAGATAAAAAGGAGTTCAGTCAAGCCAAATCAGGATGCATACCCTATATTACAGGGTAATACAGAAAAATAGTAACAGCCCAAAGAGACTTTGGTGAGAGTCATCAGTATCTGGCCATCTGAGTTTAAGAGGTTCTTTGCCAATGGGCACAATGATCTAAAGCCATAGAAATGCCTGGTGTCCAAGGCAGAAAATAGGAAAGAATACCAATTTGACAGACTCACACCTCCAGCTTCAGATGTGAACAGTAAACAAAGTTTTTAGGTCTACAAAAGAAAAAAATTGACAGATTGCCTAGTTACTCCTTCTGGGATCCAAAATTGAAGTAGTGTGAGGTGTTCAGTAGATGCTGGCTACATGGTAAACTTAGCAGGAATGGGGTCAGGGCAGTGCTGACAAGAGCTACTAAGTGAAAAGACCCAAGTCACAATGCACTGAGTATCTATCTCACAGCAGGACCGTGAATGACATCTAAGCTGAGCCCCTGAGCAGTATTCCCAAAGCAAAAAGCACTCACAATGATAAACACTTGGAATCTTCCCCCAGTCTGTTAGCATATTGCAAGGCTCAGAACTGAATCACAGTAAAGACAAAATAACTCATGAACACAAGGAAAGATACTGCTTCTTTCCTAGTCATTCTCGAAGAGGGAAAAGATCATAACATAGAGCACCAAATTCCTATAGAACAGGTCAGCAGTCCACCGAGACAGCCACCCCTGGAGAGGCTCCTTAAGCTGTTGCCTGAGGTTTCATCCAGGCTGAAAACCTGGATGAACATGGACTGAAATTAGAAGTATTCAAGTGCTTTGAAGTCAGATAAATTTGAGTTCAAATTCTGGCTCCACTATAAGCCAGCTGGGTGACACTGGAATTGAGCAAGCTGCATGATTTCCCAGAAGCTTAGATTTCTGCTTTAGACACAGGCATAACTGCACCTATTTATTGGGTGTTACGATGATGACACAAGATGATGTAAACATTGGGCTTTCCACAGTGCCTGCTATGCAGTAGGTAACAGGAATGTTAATGTTTTTCCTGTCTCTATCCAGGGTCTGACACAGTTAGCTCCACTCAAATTTAGTTCCTCGTTCCATCTTGGAGAACAGAACTAAAAGGAAGTTGGTTGGTAATTGCCTTGGGTTTTTACACTAAGAAAAAACTACGCATGCAACCTTGCCCTCCTGGTAAAGGAAATACTTAAATAACAATACTCCAAGTACTTGGACGCCTGGGATCTGAGCTGTGTAGAAATTCAAAATATGATGAAAACCCTGTCCATTAAGAAGATACCAAAAAACATGGTTAGACACTTACTTTATTCTGGGTACTGCTCTTGGCATTGAAGTCACTGGACAACTCTCTGCCCCCCTTGAAGTGGGGTAGGATATACAGAAGAGCAGGAAGACACTCTGTTGGGAAATGTTTTCTATAGCACTATTTCTAATAATAATTAAAAAAAAACTAGACAAGGTAAATGTTTAGGAAAATAGTTAAATAAATTATGTACTTCTAATTGCTAGAACATTATATGGAGACCATTATGTGCTTATAAAGAGAGTAGACACTATAAATAATCATTTGTGTTTTGTTTTTCTGAGACAGGGTCTCAATATGGAGTACTGGCTGGCCTTGAACTCACTTAATGTAGCTCAGGCTGGTCTCAAACTCACAGCAATCCTTTTGCCTCAGCCTCACAAGCACTGGAATTACAGGCATGCATCACTATGCTTGGAAATGATTGATTCTTGGGCTGAGGTACAGCTTAGTGGTATAGCCCTTTGCCTGGCACACATGAGCTCCTGAGTTCAATCCCCAGCAATAAAAACAAACAAACAAACAAACAAACCAGAATTTATTCTTATAAAATAAAAGATTAAGTTTCTTCTTGAAGTTTGACTCCATCTCTGAGCATCTAATTTTGTACTCTTAATTCTTGCTTCATCTTATCTCATATACCTTACACTTCATAATGCATATGACTAGTCAGTTGTCCCTCATATGCAATAATTTTTACAGATTTATCCATCCCACTAGAGAAGTGGTTACTTGGAATTCCCTTCTAAGTACTTAACATAATTGTGATGTTTCATTTCTACTATCACATATAAGTTTTGAAGACTGACATTATCTCTTCCTTCCTTATCCATTCACACTGGATTTAATGGTTGCCGACACTTACAGCATATTCTATGGAACTCAATTGTTGGCCACAAGCAGAACTCGAATGAAGTTGGGATATGAAAAAGGAACTGTTAATGTCGAGAAGCAGGCAAGCATTACAAAAATATGAACTGCAATACCTGTGGAATATGTGGTGTGAGAAGTGTCCACAAACTTAGTCGTATCTTTTTTGAGTATGACTTTGTCCTTATCAGTAAGTTTCTAGTACCAAGCTGCACTGACTTCTTATCAGACTTTTCCACAGGACCTGGTCCACAGAGCCTGAAAAATGGTCAACCAACTCCAGTGCTGAGCTATTGCACAAATGAATGTTTTCACCTTTTCTGTGTCCAATTGCCTGTATAATATGGCTTTTCAGCTCTTCTTCATGGAAAGAATTAGTGGCTTTCTGCATTCCTTGCATCTGGGCTGGCCATGGAACTGTAGCCAATACAGAGTGGTAGAAGTGGCAGCATGTCTATTCTAAGCTTAGAGCAGGAGCACCTTAAATGCTTCTGCCCTTCTGCTTGGATCTGTGTCATTGCCATGTGACCAGGCCCCAAATAACATGCTGGAGAAGGGAAATGTAGCTTATTTGTGCCCATTTCCCTTGTCATTTGCTAGTCCTTCCTGTAGCTGAGGACAGACACATGAGAAATTCCATCTGAGATCAGAACAATTGCCCCACTAAGCACAGCATAAATTGCTGACTCATAGAAGAGTGAGCTAAAGAAATAATTGTTTTAAGCACTATGTTTTAGATGGTTTATTATTGGAGGAAAATAATTGGAGGCAGGCTAGATTCCCAAGTGAGCAGAATCTTAAGTACTTTCAGATTCATTCGCCTGACTCTAGTCAAGAGAATTCTGCTTGTCCATTCTCTGATTTTTGTAGCCTCATTCCTATCTTCCCAGTCCATGAATGAATCACGTGCTACCTGCCCCAAAACCAAGCAACATGCATTCCCAGGAAAGGCCAACTCTGGCTTTCTTTAGTCCTCCAAGTAGACGCACTATTCTGGATAGCTAACTTAAAGTAGAATTTTGCATACATGTATTATCTACAATTGCTGACTCTATAATTCAAGAAAGCTCATGCTTTCCAAGCATTTGTAGCAAGGTAAGGAGATGGATAGAAAAAATTAGCATCAGTAAAACTATAAGCAGGTGATTCTATACACTTTAGCTTTCTAATTCAGGATTATTTTGTCTCTGGACTAATGTGTTATTTTATCTATGTTTGTCCAAAAAAATCATATTGAATGCAATGGCATTAAAAAATCCATCATTTATGCTTACCACTCACAGTTCTTGGTATGGGGTAGGCATGGTTGGATGATTCTTACCCAGTCTCTCATGAAGTTGCAGCCAGAGGGTACCAGGAGCTGGAGTCCCTTGAATTGCTCCTCACTCACAAGTCCAGTGGTTGGTGCTGTCCGCCTGCCACAATACTTACAGATGGTGTCTGCACATGGCCAGTGGTTCCTCACAGCATGGCAAACTGGTATCAAGAGCAAATGTGCTAAGATATCATTCCATCACTGCTTCAGATCTCACAGTGTTAGTCCTACCACATTTTACTGGTCAAGGCACAAAGGTGCCCAGATGCACAGAAAGCGGACTTCTCATTTTCATACCAATGACACGGAAAGGTCATACTTTAAGAAGAGGGTCAGAGTAGAAGACGTTATTACAACCTTTTGAAAAATGATATCTGCCAGATGTGCATATAAGTAGTGAGAAATCATAAAATTCCAGCTAGTACTTTTATGAACATGCCAGCTAATGACTTAGATACTATGATACTTAGTACTGTTTGGCCATATTCAAGTAGGTCCCAGACCTAATTACATACTGCACTTGAAACTTTATCTGACTCTTCCTAAAGGTGTCTTGAAAGTTAATGAGAAACTTGTTGGTTGGATGCCATATTTCCACATGTAACTAAATAACATTTAATATAAAATATGAACTTCACCTCAAATATTAATCAAAATATTGTAATTTTGCAGTTCTCAGACTGGAGCAAGAAGTCAGTTAATATATTTGTTTTTTGTTGTTTTTGTTGTTTGTTTGGTAGTGGGGATCAAACTCATGACTTTGCTCTTGCCAGGCAGGCACTTATGTTGCTGAGCTAAATCCCCAGCCCCTTAGTCAGTTAATGTTAAGACCCAAATACAGGGAAAAAGTAAAGAAGCCACAAATAGTAAAGCAAGAAAAGGCTGTTCCCTTATTCTTTTGTTATGGTTTCTAGCAGGTGACGTATTCCATTTCCTTGCCTCTGAAGATGGATATAGCAAGGTGGAAGGGAGAAAGAATGGGCTGTAAGTCTTCATGGATGTATTTCCAAAAACATAGTTTTTTTTTGGGTAAAAGGATAAGGACAGAGAAAGCTTAGGGTTCTGAAACTTTGTTAAACTGTTAAAATGTCTCAGGGCAACTTAACAGTTTCATGCTTTCAGATTTGTTTCTTAACAGTACATTGCATGCGTCACTTTACACATTTTAAAAAATATTTTGTCTTGGAACTTCTGAGATCGCTACATATAGCTCTACTCTATAATATCTGCCTATGAATATTTGTGTCACCTAATTTTTCTCTAAGACAATGTGGCAGTCAATGTCCTTATGGCAGCCTCCATGTGAACATGCATTTATCCCAGTGAGGCTGGAAGAGGGAAAAACTGTGAGCTGGCTGGACTCTACTTTGCCCACTAAGCATAGCCATGTAAGAGGCCTGTCTGCTTACAGATAGTAACACTGTGTACTCACAGTCCACAGCTCTACAGAAAATTTCTATTGTTTTTGTGCATTTGATGAAATGTACCCCTCTCCAAAAAATAAGAGAAAGCCTACTTGCTGTTAAGAGACTAATCAGTAGAACCAGGCTGAGATGATTCCATGTTAGGACTATCAGAGGATTTAAAAGAACGATTATCTGACATATTAAAGAGTCTACTGAAAAAGGTACACAACATGCATGACTGGGAGCTTTTTGGGAGAGATAGAAACTATAAAACTCAAATGCAAATGTAATAAAAAGCTACAACTACAGACACTGAGGAATGAACTTAATAATGTCATGTATACATTTGACTCAGTGAACTTAAAGACAGTGCAATTGAAACCACTCAAACTGAAACACAAAGAGAAAAAAAGTGGAAATCTTCATTTAAACATGGTTGCCAAATCCTGATCAAAATACCATTACTATACATCACAGATCTAGAGAAAACATTCCTAAAATTCATTTGGAAACAGAAGAGACCTAGAATAGCAAAGGAAATCTTGGGCAACAAAGGCAAGTCAGGAGGCATCACAGTCCCGGATTTGAAATTATGCTAAAAAGCTGCTATAATAAAATCAGCATGGTACTGGCAAAAAAAAAAAAAAATAGACCTGAGGAACAGTGGAACAGAATAGAAGATAAAGACACAACAACACACTCGGCCACCTTATCTTTGACAAAGGGGCCAAGCATGTTCATTGGAAGAAAGATACCCTCTTTAGTAAGTGGTGGTGGAAAAACTGGATTTCTACATACTTCAACAAGAACTATGCCTATTACTATGCACTAAACTAAAGACAAAATGGATCACAAGATCTAAACAGTAAGTCATAAACAATAAACCTACTGAAAGACAAAGTAGTAGACATCTTGAAGACATGGGATATGCAAAGAGTTCGTGAACAAAAACCAAACTGCATGGGAAATACTTCAAAGAATCGTCAACTGGGATCTCATCTTACTAAAAAGCTTTGTACATTGAAAGGAATTATCAACAGAATGAAAAAAACCCTACAGATTGGTAAAAGACTTTGGCCAACTGTCCCTCAGACAAAGAACTTTTATCTAGAATATATAGGAATTGAAAAAAATCAAGCCCCCTAAATTTAAAAACTGAATCCAAAAATGATCATTTGAGATGAATATACAATCTCAGATAAAGAAATGCAAATAGAAAATAAATATATGAAAAAAATGTTAAACATCATGGTTATTCAAGAAATGCAAATTAAAACAACACTGAGATATCATCTCACTCCGCAAAGAATGGCTAACATCAAGAAATTAACAAAGAACATATGCTGGTGGGGTTTGGGGGAAAAATGAACTCTTCTCCATTGTTGGTGGGAATACAGACTGGTACAACCACTGTGGAAATCAGTGTGGAGATTTCTCAAAAACTAGAATTAGAGGTTCCATTCCCTTTCTGGATATTTCCCCAGAAGAACCGAAAACATGATACCACACTGATATATGTGCACCCATGTTTATAGCTGCACAATTTGTAATAGCCAGACCTTGGAAACAACCCAAATATCCATCAACTGCAGAATGGATAAAAAAGGAATTGTATTTTTATACAATGGAGTACTACTCAGCCATAAAGAGTAATAAACTCGAGGATTTTATAGGTAAATGGATGCAACTAGAAATCATACCCATCGTGAAATAAATCAGACTTGCATGTGTAAACACCATATTGTCTTGCTAGTGTAAGAAACTGAAAGAGTAAATAAGATACAAAAGTTACAATAGATATAGTAAAAGAGAAAGAAACTGCTCAAAGTGAAATTATATTGCTTGATCAATCTTGCATGCCTATATCTGATAACCTTAGCAATGATTTTGAAGATAACAATATGTAATATAGCAGCCATTGTTAAATTCCTATCATCTTGTTTTGAAATCTTATATCACTAATGTTCATTGTTGTTATTTTTCATCTGTTGTTATTTTTTGATCATTTGCCTCTTGATTTTTGTTTTTTTCTCTTTAAAATAAGAAAAAGGGAGCTGTAAAGAAAAAAAATGGTCATCAAACCTGGGCATGGTGGTATACATTTTATTCCCAGCACTCTGCATCTGTGGCAGGAAGATCATTGACAGCTTGAAGACAGCCTGGGTTACATTTCACTAGTTGAAGGCCAAATAAACAAACAAAAAAGTCACCAAAGTGTGGTGATATGCTTATTTTACTTTACATTATTTGAATTTTTAAAAAATAAACCCATTTGTATAATTGCTAAAGTGTCTAAAATATAATTATTACAAATTGTTTGTGAAGTTAGAAAAATAATAGTTTATTAGGAACCTAATACATTTAGCAACAAGTTTGTATAATCCAGAAGAAGAAAGAGACACAGCTGGACATGGTGGTGTCCTAACACTCCAATGCTGAGGCAAGAAGATAGCAAGTTCAAAACTTGCTACCTTGCAGAATTTAGTGAAATTATGTCTCAAATAAATAATAGTGACAATAATAATAGGGGTTTGTAGGTGTGGCTTCAGTGTGAAGGTCCTGGGCTCAATCTCCAGTATAGGAAGGAAGGAAGGAAGGAAGGAAGGAAGAAAGTAAGGTAGGAAAGAAGGAAGGAAAAGGGAACGGGAGGGGAGGGGAGAACAGGGATGGAGGAAGGATAAAAAGAAGGAGGAAGGGCAACAGTTTGATAGCATCAATTACAAAATTGCAGAGAATCATTTCATTTTTGCCTAATGTTTTCAGAAGGACTTGTTGTTATGGAATTTTGTGAAACAGTAATTAAGCTCTGAAATCATAGGTTTTTTTCCAGAAGAGAAGATGCTTCCTCTAGAAGGATGATTTTTTTCCAGTACTTGAATGAACAGAACTTGGAACTAGAAGCAATTTGTAGTTTTCCTGTTGATGAACGGCATCTTTCCAAACAGCGCCCATGTAGCTCTTAATATACTAGATTATGTAACAAAGGGAGGCTAAAGTTGCAGATGAAAATTACGCTGTTAACTAAGCATTTGAACTTAAAATAAAGAAAAAAGCTTGGCTCATGCTGTTGGTCATCACAAGGGTCCTGAAGAACGGAAGACAGAGGAGGACCTAAGGATGCAACATTACTGATTTGAAGATGGCAGACGGAGGCCATGGACGGTGACCTTCAGGTAGCTCTAGAAGCTGGAAAAGACTAGGAAAACAGATCCCTCTGAGGGAACACAGCTCTGGCAACACCTTCATTTTAGCCAGAGAGGTCTGTGTCAGGCTTGTACGACATAAATGTAAGATAAAATTTTGTGTTGTTGTAGCCACTGAATTTGTGGAAATTTGTTATAATAAAGCAGTAGACAGTAAATATGCCCCTCAGCCACAAAACCTCAGTAATGATAGGAGAAAAGTGAAAGATCGGACTATAAAGGCCCAGACCACAACTGTGTGGTAACAAAAGTCAGATAAGACTGAAATTAAAATGTAGCAAGCTAATGAAAAAGCAACAGAGCATGAGCTAATAAGAAGGCAAATGTAGACAAACAAATCATAAGGTACAGTGTTTACTTATACAAGTGAGAACAGCTCACAATCACTCAGTAGATTATTACAGAGATCTGCAAACCTTAATACAAAAAGACAGCAAACAACTGCAACTGGACTGGAATAAAAAAGCAGGTGGTGTTTCTTAAGGGTTATAGAATGATTATCTGAGGTTGGTGTAAGTAATGAGAGTGTCAGATTTTATTCCTATTTTAAACCTGAACTTTCTTGTGCCTTTTACACACACATACACACACACACACACACACAGAGAGAGAGAGAGAGAGAGAGAGAGAGAGAGAGAGTTGAAAAGGAGTTATGGGAAGAAAAAGAAGAATGAAAGAAGGAGAAAATACAGAAGAAAAAGGAAGACAGTAAAAGGAAGAGAAAAAGAGGCAGGAAGAAGAGAAAGTAAAAGAGTGAGAAGAAAAAAGAGGTGATGAAAGTATAAAGATGTATAAAAATGTTAATAACATAAGGGTAAGACCTAAAGCCATAAACTCTTATAAGAAAAGGAAAACATTTTTGGCATTGATTTTGGTAAGGATTTTTGGATATAGCAACAAAAGCAAAAATCAACAAATGAGACATAAAATAAAAATAAAAATAAAAATCTTCTGCACAACAAAGGAAAAAGTCAGTAAGATTAAAAGTTAACCTACAGAGTGGGGAGAAATAATTGTAAACTATATCTGTAAAGGGTAAATATCTAAACTAGTGACTCATGTTACTTAGTCACAAAACAAAATACTGTTTCATGACAGAAACATGGGCAGATTTTTTTTCCCAACAGATATTTTAAGGGGCCAAGATGAATTTACCATCATTAGACATCAGAAAACCTGCAAATTGTGATGAGCTATCACGTACATCTGTTAGGATGGCTATCAGCAAAGCAAAAGAAAACAAAGCAAACAGAAGGTAGCAAGTGTTAGGACATGGAGCAAACGAAAGCCTTATACACTATTGGTGGACACATAAATTGGTGCAACCATTATGGAAGCACAGACATCAGTATGGAAGTTCCTCAAAAAATTAAAACTATATCTACCATGCAATTCAGTGAGCCAATTACTGGGTAAATACCTGCCAGAACTGAAATCAGGATCTGGCAGAGAAATACACAGCTCCATATTTACTGCAGCCAAGACATGCAAACAATCTGAACATAATTTTACCAATGAATGGATGAAAAGCATGGTATACATATGCAATGAAATATTACTCAGCTTTACAAGTGAAAGAAACCCTGCCATTTTCAATAACATAAATGTACCTGGAGATTATGCTAAGTGAATTAAGCCACACTCAACAAGACAAACACTGCATGATCTTGCTTATGTGTGGAATCTAAAATAGTCAAAGCCATAGAAACAGAGTAAAATGCTAGTTGCCAGGAGGTAGGATGAGTAGACAATGGAGAGGTGACAGGTAAAGAATACAACGCTTTCATTGCAACAAGATAAGTAAGTTCTGGAGATATGCTACAGCTAACAATAATGTACTACATACTTACAATTTGCTACAAGAATAGACCTTAGAGTGAGTGTTCTTGCCAGAGCCATGTGAATTAACAACAATAATAATATTAGTAACAAGATAGGGAAAATAACTTTCAGTCTATTAGATGTGAGATGTGCAGTAGTCTCACAAAATCGAGGAGTGAAGTACTGAAATAAAGGAGGAAGTTAGAGTTTTATTTGGAATAAGGAGAGAAAGAACAGAAACTGGATTTCTAGGAAGAGTCTCAAATGGGTGACCACCAAAGCTTTTTGTCAGGAATATGCTATACAGCAAAATCACAACATGGGTCAAACTCAAATCAACCTATTGGATTATAAGCATAACTGCTTAGCTAATATTGATCCATTTCGGGAATGAGTCAGGTACCAAGGGTATATGGAAAACACAAAGGCATTCTTGGAAACGGAGAGGAGTATGGGTCCAGATGTTCTGGCCACCCACCTATTCACTGGGCATTGAAAGAGAAATGGTAAAAGACAGCGAAGTGAATGGCTTCGCTCCAGCAGGAAGACCCAGTATAAACTGAATTTGCTGCTGTGCACTCGAAGTTGTGTTTCACAGCAGTCCACCTTTCCAAGTTTTTCCTCCATTCCAATTCTACCTCTAATTCATTCTGAGACTCTTATTCAAATTAGTCCTTACATAAAATTTCTTAGTCCTTTGAGTACCGCAGAAGGAGGTTATTATGTAGATTTTCTCAAGTTAACAACTAATATAGAAAATCAAGATGAACACATCACAAAATAAAAAGCATACTGAAACTTATGAGGGGCTGATGTCATGTTAGGCATTATGTTAAAAAGACTGACTATTAAACTCATCATCTCATTTAACTCCCTCATCTTTGTGTGGTAGGTATAAATATTCTGATCAGAAAACTGAGTGACAGAGATAAGTATCTGGCCCAAGGCCATATAGCTATCCATTGGCAGAAGTGGGAACATGCCTTTCAGAAGGGCAGTGTTGAAGGGCACTGCTTGACATTCAAGTATAGGAAAGATGGTGAGGAATCAATCTTGCTCAATAGGAATTTCAGTATACTGCCTGCTGGGTGTCTTTGGGTCTATGAAGAACAAACTGAAATATTTTGTTTTGGTGTCCTAACTTTACAGTCTAAATTATCCAGGGCCACACTTAGGATCCAGATGTTGTCATTACCCAAGAAGAAATAAAGAACATGGAAATTAAGCTGACCAAACTGGGAGAAAAACTGGGAAGTACAGTTTTTGTAATGAATCAACAGTCAGAGATATTAAGATAAAGTAAATCAAGGAGATTTAAGTAGGAAAGGAAAGTGTAAAACAAAAGTTCAGGAAGGAAAAAAGTCAAAGGCAGCTATTTAGCACACATTTGCTTGATGTAAAGCAAGGTGAATATCCAGTCAAGGCAGAAATCTGTGCTGGGGGATAAAACACCAAACCCCAATCCTGGAGCCTGCTGTTTTGTCAATTAGCTGAAAGTATGCTTTCCACCTCTTCAAATAAAAACAACAGGATTCGAACTTTTTTGAGCTCTGCCTTGAGACCAATAACTGTGGTGATAAATATCACCAGAAACATTGAAAATGCCGTATGCCTGACAGTATGAACCACAGTTTATTCCTTCCTTTCCAGGATACACATAGAGTGCATATTCAGTTCCAGGCACAGTTAGCAACACTGGTGACCTCTAGGAGAGTAACACACAGCCCTTAGGTAGCAGATCTCAGAGGTCAGTGAAAGCAGACATGTAGACACAGCACTTCCAGGGCTATGAAAGAGTTAGCGGTTGCTTCAAACTAGGCACAGTGTCACAGAGAGTTGTGCTGGATCTCAAAAACTATGCAGAAGTTCCCTGAGAGAGAACAAGGAAAGAATAAATATTTTAGGTGGTAATTCTGCATCTGGGATTATGAAAAGAAAGTAGATTTTTAAAAAATAAGTATATATAGATACCTAAAGTTAATATATTCTTAGGTTAAAATCTGGAGGCAATCAGCATGTCCAGCCACAGAAAAGGATTTACCACTTTTTATACTGATTCAATTGTCTATTCAGCTGTTTTTAAATGTAGCCATTCTGGGGCCGGGGATTTAGCTCAGTGGCCTAAGTGCCTGCCTGGCAAGCACAAGGTCATGAGTTCGATCCCCAGTACCAAAAAAAACAAAACAAAACAAAACAAAACAAAAAAAAAACTAAATGTAGCCATTCCTCATCATTTAACCCAATAGAATTTCAATCAAGGGGAAGTTTCTCTAATTAAAGTGAGAGAGAATTCAGAAAGACTCTACAGAAAAAAAGAATCCATGAAATAATAGTAAGTGTAATACAAAGAACAAAAATTCCATGAGTCGTATACATTCAAACATGTAAAGTGTTTCCATATCAATAAAAGATTAAAAAGAAAAGAGAAATGAGAGTAGTTGTAACAGAATAGAATACGCAGTTTTAGTACTAACAATCCATTCATGTTATTTTAAAAAATGTATGTAAGTGCACACATGTATAAATAAAGTATACAAACCAAGATACTATCAAATTATAAGAATATTTTAAAAGTTGTTTAGTTGGATATCTGAAATATTCTATTTTATCTGAGTTAGAAAGAAATATGTTGACCATTTCTCCAGGGGCAAAAGGAGTTTACTCTTAAGCAGAAATATCAAATAGCAGCTAAAGGAAAGGGAAGTGATTTGTATGCTGTGAAGCCCTGGCTAACAAGAGAAGTCCCAGAACACATATCTATTTCTGCTGCCACCACAGAATCTGAATCTAAGATGTAATGTCTTTAATTACACCTGATGTGGAGATTTGGGGTGTACAGTACTTAATTTTTCTGCATGTTGAGTCTTAGTATCTTTGGCAAAAGCGTCTAATCACCTCTTGAACAGGCTTCTGTCTGACTAATGGGTGGCATGCATCTAAATGAAGGTAAAGCCTGATACACCATTGTATCCAGTAGAGGTTTGCTGTATCTGTAAACTCCGAACTATATTATCACAGGCTCCTGGGTGTAACACAAATACCTCTAAACATAGGGCATGTAAGGATACCTGCCAGAGTTGTATCAGTTAGTATACAGCTATCCTTTATCAGTTAGTACAGGCTAGGTTGTTTTACAGTAACAAGTGGATCTTGATTTGCAAAGGCTTAAAACGACAAGAGTATGTTTGCTGTTCTTGTTACAGGGACAATACAGCATGGCAGGGAGGTTTTTGTTCAAGGAATCAGATGAACAGAGCAACCACTATTTCAAACATTGACAATCCCTGTTCCTGAGATAACACAGCTCTCTGGAGTGTCTTCCACTGGCCTGGAAATGATTCACTGGTCATAATTCACCTGCTAGAGTTAATCAAAGGAAGTGCTACTAATTGATAGAGTCAAGAAATGTAATCCTACTGTGTGCCCAAAAGGCAGAAATAACTGAGGACCATCACTAATGACGCTGACAAGAGTCCTTTCTCTACTGTTTATTTTTAACTGAAGCATGAAATATTGAGATGAGATTTTAGCAGTCCTTTCAAATGCCATCTCAGAGAGATAATATCTGCCAGAGTGCAGGGTATCAGCAATCAAGAGGAGGTCTAAAGAAGAGCAACACAATTTTGAAAGACTGGTGAGTCCGGTGGATAAAGCAAGATCAGACTAATTAAATATGTATGGTTTGGTTGAGCAGACCCAGTAGGGAGCTAGAGTGGGTGGCAGAGGTGGACATAGCTGTAATCTAAAAATATTCATATGATACAAAGATCAGAGGAGGAATTACTTAGCATGAAAAATCAGAAAGTTGTATTGCTAGACATTCTAGAAAAAGAAATTAAGAATTAGGCTCTGGGATCATGAATTGGCCAACTGATAACATTATAAATAAACCAAGAGTTACAGAAGCATTCTTGAATGTTTTTTACTCAAGAAAAAAGAGGGGGGAAAATCCAACAGAAGAAAACTGGTAAAGGGACAAACTTTAGGGAGACACCCAAGGATGGAGATGAGAGCACCTAGAGTAATTCTCATCTCTTGCATCTGTGTCAGAAAGTCATATTGTTAGCCAGATGCCAGCTTAAGGGAGCAAAACAGAGCAGATAGCATCCTCTTACAACAGCTCTGAGAGTGCAGAGCAAGTGAAGTTTAGGTGAACCACAAAGAACTGGGCAACGAGCCTCCCTGTTATTCCACTATGGGAAGATTTCAGAACCTATAAATATGTGGCCTGATTCACTTGGAAACATTTTAATCTGAAGCTATTTTGGTGAAAATTATTGGTATAAGAAGAGCTCCATCATTTACTTTTCTCTAGCATATTTTTCAAACAAGAAACATGAGGGTTTTTTTTTTTAAGTGAAAACCACACAGTCTCAAGGGTTCATAAATTCTAACCTTTATCTCTTTATGGGAGTGAAACAGGAAACAATTTAATTCAGAAAAAAATAAAACTGAACTGTTCTTAATTTTTCTAATCATCAGATTTCAAGAAGTCACTTTCCAAGAAAAAGGAAAACCAACCAGTCCAAAGCAAATGTGCTTAGTATCCAGGCATGCGCCCCACTCACTCAACACCAGAGGCAATGGCTTGCATTATGTTAACTTTTACGTATCTGTTTGTCCACACTACTTTCCAGGAAGAAATTTGCTTTCTTAAATGCCAGCTACTACCTCTTCCCAGTACAATCAGCCTTCTCTTGCCTACCTCATGACCTAAAGCTGATAATTATAACCTCTTTTTTACAATCAACTGTACTGAGATATAATTTACATCCTGTAAACTGCCTCTGATTAAAATGTATAGTTTGAAGAGTTTTGAGAAATATGTGTACTTGTGCAGCCCCCACCAAAATAAAGATATAAAAGAGCCTTAACATTTCCTTAGGAAGAAATAGTTTTGCTGCTTCTGGTGACATACATTTGCCTAATATCGGAGGAAAGGACATTTTCGGCCCAAAGCAGCAAAGTTAGGAAGGGGTGAGGAATGGTTGCTACTGGAACTGCAGTTCATTGCATTTGAACACGTGGTTGGCAGAGTGGGAGGGTGGTCAGACACAGGAAAGGGAGGTGGCCATCATTTGCAGTGTGCAATGGTAAATTTGTGGTGAAGACTTCATTGAAAAGGTAAGACCTTAAGGGATGAGAGATGAGGGGAGAGTTTGAAGCACAAGGAACAGCAAAAGCAAAGGTCCTAAGGCAAGAATGTGCTCAATATGTTCAGGAAGCAGTCAGATGGCCTGTGTGGCTAGAGGGCAGTTGGAGGGGGTGGTAAATGCAAAGAGCACAGGTCAGGGAGGTTATGGAGGTGTCACTGTCCTGGGTGGAAGCACCTGTTGTAGGATTTGGTTACGGCTGTTATCCTGCCAGGAGTCACATGGACGTGTACAAGAGGAAGAGCCTGGGGCCAGCAAAGGTTGATGGCAAAGAAAAAAGTAGCAGGTAAATATTAATCTTGGTCCAAAATTCAAAGAAGTGGAGTAACAAAAGTCAGCAAGGAATGCATGATTAAAAATACAAGGCAGCCGGGTATAAAACTTCCAGGAAGAAGTCATGAGGCCCAGAAGATGTAACAGTGTGTTGGGCATGTTTGTGGCAGAAGTTAAAGAGAAAAGCACTCCACTGAGCTACTGAAAAGTCCTCTCTTAAATATGAAGTAATGTACCACCTTTAATAAATAAAAAGAACATAAATAAAAGAAACAAAAATTGTCAATTGTTTTGGGAGAATCTCAAGAGATCTTCAGCAAGAGTTTGCATTCTAAACACAGATTGCACCATGTCATTTCCCACAGTTTCAGCCATTTAGATCTCCCAGGCCTTGGAGCCCAGGCTCCATTTTCAAATGAGCCCTGAAAATCCAGTCTCTGAAAAACAGTCATCTGATGAGTCAATCAAAAGGCCTACTCTTGTCAATGACATGCTGTCAGGTTTCTTTACAATAAAACACAAAATTGCTTTATTAGCTGAGTATATAGAAACGCTGCAGGATTTATGTTCGTTCCTTAACACATGCTTGGGTAACTTCCATTCACAGCAGCAGGAGCTGCGACAGCCCACACAAGGGGAAAATAGAAGCTTCAGAGGGCAGAGCTACCGTAAGCAGCAGAGATACCCAGCAGAGGAGGTACCTTCTAGACACTATAAGATCTGTTTGCCTGTGCTTTAGTTTCCCTATATAGCTAATGTGTGTGAACTTTTGTGTTCTGTCCACAACATGTAGGATAAGAGTAATTAATTTATTCTTGCATGAACAGCTACCAAACATATATGGGCCCAGCATTATCTAAGCTCTCACTATTCAAAGTGTGGTCCACAGATCAACAATATCAAATCAACCGGCAACCTGTTAGAAATTCAGCATGTTGGGGGCTCTAAGCCTCACTTGCATTTTAAGGAGTGTTGTACTTTGGGGGGTCTCTGTCAAACCAGTTGAATCAGAATCTGTATTTTACTAAGACCTTATCTTCCACATTAGGGTCTAAGAAAAGAGACACATCACTAAATTTACCTAACATGCAATTGCATCTTTGCAACAACTCTGTGGTAGATAATCTCACTCCCATTTTATGAAGTTGTCAAGCTGAACCTTGATGTGACTTTCCAGGAGTCAAGAAAATAGTCACACCAGGATTCAGACTCTGATTCCAAATTATACCCCTATCTCCAGTAGTGCTTTACAGTCTCATGATAAATTTAACCAAGAGAGCAAGCCTGAGAGGAAAAAGGATATCTTCATATTTTACCACTTCTTGACATTCAAAATAAAGGAAACAGGTTACCATTAGCATGGAAGAAAGCCCGTTTGCAAGCATAAAAAGAGAGCAGGATCTCAATAAAAGCCAGAGCTA
Source organism: Dolichotis patagonum (assembly GCA_004027295.1). NCBI lineage: Eukaryota > Metazoa > Chordata > Mammalia > Rodentia > Caviidae > Dolichotis > Dolichotis patagonum. The sequence continues at coordinate 83,870 of PVJX010000555.1, read as the reverse complement.
GTAGAAATTGTAATTAAAGAGGAAAGGTAAGTCTTCTAAATATCCTTCCCTAAACGTGCCTTGTACAGTAAAAGGCATGTACACACACACACACACACACAGACGCACATGCACACACACTTATGTGCACACTCCTTAAGACCAAATCCTGCTTGGGATGAATATGTATAATTAGATGTTCCCTGGGAGTGAGAAGTAGTAATTAATTCGGTGTTAAACATTACAATCTATTACTTGAACTCCATGGCAACCATGGTTGCTAATAGAGAGAAAACAAAAATTTGGAGCCTATTTTTAAATAATTACATTGAAATTTTGAAAATGTGTAAAAACTTACACTTTTTATTTTTAAGCTATAACAATAGGCATGGACTTGAAGTAGGGAAGGTTGCTAAGGAATAAAGGTAAAGGAAATCTCACCTGAACCAACCTCAGCAGTGACGTGGATAGTAGAATTCTTACTCTGCCCAAAGTACATCCCAGCTGCTCACTCTGGGAAAGAACACTGTTCTTTGGGGTCAGGAGAAGATGTATCAATCATTTGTCAACAGACTACTCAGTCAAGCTGAACTAGATTTGCATATCAGCTTTATTTAATATGATTACGTAGAAAATTTTCTTACTCTCTAAGCATCTATTCTGTCATTCAACACAATGGGGAAAATCAGGAACACTGTAACATTCTTAAAAGAATCAAAAATGCCCCATATAGTATGTTGGTTGTAATCCCCTGGAAACAGATTCTGAGTTTGGCATTTTAGATATTTACTGGAGAATATTCTCAGTGTCAGTCAGAAGGAAAGGATGGAAGTCAAAGTGGATCCACATGAAGATCCCACAATAACCCTGGCTGACCTCACAGAAGGCTTTGAAGCTAATATGGACTGACAGAGTTGTTTGACAGTGAGTTGTTACAGCTAGGACACTTCTCCTGCCTCAGTTAGATAGTTAACCAATGTGGGCTGTCCATGAGAGGAGACGACCATGGGTGAGAGGCTTCCTGAAACTAAAATTGTCACTGAAAGGACTGCCAGCTGTCAGCCTTCTCAGCAGTTGGCTGGAAGTCCTTTGAAGGGGAATCTTCATGCTGCATCTCTATATCCATCACACACTATGCAATTAGTGTTTGCTTTATTGCCTTTCAATATATAATCCATAAAAACGTCTCATTAGTAGAGATTCTGGGTCCAGAAATAAAACAAAACATTCTAATGAACATCATAAATGCTCAGTTCTCAAAAGCAACTTCCAGGAATTTTTAGATTTGAGGGTCTGAAATCCACACTTATTTCTGTTTTTTTTTTTTTTTGGTACTGGGGATCGAACTCACGACCTTGCGCTTGCCAGGCAGGCGCTTAAGCCACTGAGCTAAATCCCCAGCATTCCACACTTATTTCAACTCCTCAAAAACTCCATGAGGTAGCATTCATTTCCACTCAATAGTTGAAGAAAATATAAATGCATAAAACTAGAAAGCCAGCTCTGGTGAGCAGCTGAAGGGTGACAGGTCATTACATTAGGCAGGTTTTTAATGGTACTTTTTGTCACACCATTTCTGTGTTTGCCCAACATTAACTCAATGCATCACCAGTTGAACAACAGTCTCAGGGAAAGTGTGCTCTCTGTTTTAGGAGAGAGAGGTGACTCATATCTTGCCAACTCACTTAACCTTTATGCCACAAATATTCTCACAATCTAAAGTGTAATCAACCCATGTATCATCCTCCCCCACCCCCAGGGAACTACAAAAGAAGGAGAATATTGGATTGCAGGTCTCCAGAGTCCCTTTTGTCTTTTCTCTTGAGACTTCTCCCTAATAGCTCAACATATTAACTAATGGAGTGAAATGTACAAGGTAAGTTTGTAATAAAGGTCTAAGTCTCCTTACGTAAGCAGTTTGTACAAATGTCCATTCTGCTGGTGCAAGCAGAATGATGAATAACTCCCAAATATTCCTCCTACACTTCATTATTCACTCAAAATAGATGTTCAGGAGAGAAACAGTCCATTTGACTTCCCATGGAGAGGGCAAAGTTGTATGATGCTTTTGGATTACATTGTAGACAGGGCAAATGGAAGTCTTCTGGTGCCTAGACTATGAAAAACTGGATAACAATTCATTTCATAAAAGAAATTAGGGCTTATTAGGAAGAAGAATATAGCTATGCACCACAATATAAATGCCCATACTTATAGATTGCTTGTTTATTTTTACGTCCACGAATCAAATCCACTTACAGCTGTACAATCTATTTCTCAACCCACTAGATCTCTTCAGAGGTCCTTATACTTCCCGTTTATACTTGATAAGTCCCTTTTGGAAAACTGGAAAATAGTTAATGGAACTCATGCACAGATCAACTATGTGAAAGAAAACTATTATTTTCAAGTTCTAAAGCAAATTACTTAGATTTTTTAAATCTCTAGTCAGACTACAGCAAAACGTATTTGGTTTACCCATGTAGAAGTCATTCCTGAGGTCCTTGCAGAATTTGGTGCTTTGAAAGCTATTCCAAAGAAGGATTTTTACATGGTCCTTGGGCTGATTACCAGGTACACCAAAGACCTGTACCTGTAACCCAGCCTTAATGCAAACAGATCATGTTCTAAAGTGATGAATGAACAAGGTTTAGAAAATAACACTTTTCCACCTTTCATCCTTAAATAGCCATCATGCTTTATATCCCAAGTAATTAAGAATTCATTAATTTAACTAGAAGACAATTTGATCACAAGTTTGCTATTACATTATCAAAATTGATGTCCTTCTCTGTCTTGGGGAAGTTGGTTGGCTTTTGTACTTCTGCAGGGAACCAAATGCCTGTACAGCCACAGTTTTACAGAGTCAGCAGGTATTAGGGCTGTGTAGACGTAACATGTATTCAGGTCATCACCACTGCTGCAGTCCAAGAAAAATTCATGTATCTGAGATCATTTGGAAAGTACCCCTGTTTCACATAGTTATATTGTTGTTTTTATCCTGTACTGGATTTACAAAATAATTTCCTTACTTCAAAACATTGCAAGATTTTTCATATAGGAAAAAGAGGTAATAGATTAATATTTACTGGACTCTTTCTATGTACCCTACATTGTGCCAGATGCCTGCATACTATTCAGTCCTCATTACAACTTTTGCAGGATGCTGTCTTTCGGTGGGTTGCTAGGTGTTTTTCACTGACTATTTAGAAAGGTTGGCAATATGCCTGAGGTCTCACAGTCTATAAATGGCAGAGGTGTATTTGACACTGACTCCAATGCCCTTGGTATAGCAGTGCCAAAAAGCCATAGGTTTGGCAGTGCGGCAATCCAGAAATCAGACTTAGAAGATTGTTACATCAACACAGACACCACCACCACCACCACCACCACCACCACCAGCACCACCACCACCACCACGAGTGGTCGAGATTGAAATATGCTATATGTCCAAATATAGATAAAGTCAAGACTTTTCATTTTCATTAAATATGCATCAACTAAAAACCTGCCTGAAAGGAAATGATGGAGGATGAGCTTTGGAGTGTTGAGGTACCTTGTAATAAATACAGAAATAACAAGTGGTAGATCATGTTGCAACCACAATCTCCTTAAAGGTTAGGCACAGAGACCAAGTTGCTTTCATCACTAGATCACTGCAAAAATATTTAAAGATAAGCACATGGTTTAAAGTTTAAATAAGACCACACAGTCAAACAATATTGTTTCCAATCTGAAAGCCAGATATTTCTTTTCTTATTTACATAACAAGGAAATGAAAATGTTGGTATGCACACTGAAGCTTGTAGCTAGGTTGTAAGATTTGAGTACAGCAGATATTTCATGACTGTTTGCATCTCCTTAACACATGGTGCAGGTATTCTAAGGAATTCTTACTAAATGATTGAATGAGTGCTTGTTTCCTTAATAAGATGGAAGAAGATGGAACCTAATACTGAGAATCTTTAATATGGCAAATGCTTAGGGAATAGAGAAACACTGGAATATAAATAGTTGGTCAGGCCATTTAAAATATCTGGCCTTTAGTACTGTAGTTATCAAATAAGAAGCTTGAAAACTCTCATCTAATGCTGTGATTCTATGAAATCAAAACCCAGAATTATTGAGAATATACTTACTGTCTGATATGGTTCATGGTATCTAGTACCTTAGCAATTCGATATAAATGTGGCTTAACAAGAAATTCAGAACTCAAAGGTTAAAAACAATTACTTTCTATCTTTTGAAAGACAACTTATCCAGGGTCCCTTGAGTGTATCCTCAAAAGACGTCAGGCACAAGAATCTTACTGGATGCCAATGACCTCTGCAAATGCAACACGACCTGGTGTCCATCCTTGTCCTTCTGTTGGATGTGGTAGGCAGGAGAATAAGGCCAGATCCTTAAGTTTAACCCCAGTCGGGGGTCTGGAGGTCTTTTAAAGTCTTTGGGTCTCAGGTTTACCCATATTCAAATAAATAAATGATGCATTAGCTTCTCTTGGGAAAATTCAAGTCATGTAACTGTAAACAGATTTAGCATAGGAACCCTTCAGAAGAAAACCTATGTGGAGCATCTGTTCCCTTTTAGGAGACTGAATTATGGAGGAACCAGAGAATCTGGGATTTAGAGAGTACCTTTGCTTAGTGGACAGCAGATTTGGGAGTAGAAAGCATGACAGGTTTGATCTTCCTGAAAATTCTTTGTAATAGCTCAGAATCTTGAAGTTGTGGAGGAACCATTCACATGGGGCCTGTAGTCCTATGCTCATGCATATGATACTTGAAATGGCAACATCAGCAGGGCAGAAATGAGCCAAGTGACTTTACACAAGCAGAAATCTCTGGGGGAGACAGAGCTTTTGGGTACCAGGTACCTATCGTGGGATTCCTTGTCAGGTTTTGGTGTCATGGTCCTAACATTTCAAATAAAATCGACAATAAGAAATGGTGAACATATGGGTAGATCTTGCAGCAAATCTTTAAAGTGAACCCTAGAAATAGTAGCTAAACTTTTTTTTTGAACGAGGAATTGAACTCATGACCTTGCAAGCACTGTGCTGCTGAGCTATACCCCTAGCCCCATCAGCTAAACATTTGATAAGAACACACTGACTGTTTTGAGGTCTGATCAACACACTAAGAACATAGCAACTTCTGTGAGTGACCAATTCTAGGGCAGAGGTTCTCCCAAAGAAGAGTGTGAAAGTAGGAAATATATAAGAAGACAATTTTCTTACTGCTATCAGCAGTTTCTAGGCCACACCATGATTTGACTTGAATAGCGTAATTTAAATGTTAGCACAGAGTTCAAAATACAATAGAAGGTGCTCACTCTGCAGGTCAACAGTAGACACAAAACTTCTCCAGGCTGACGACCATGGATTCAGATAAATTGAAAAAAAGGCCCTGGCAGAGTGTGACGGTGCATGCCTATAATCCCAGCACTGAGGAGACTGAGGCAGGAAGATTGCTGCTGAGTTCAAGGCCAGCCTGGGTACACAGTGAATTCAAGGCTGTATTATATTACAGAGCGAGACCCTGTCTCAACAGGACAAAACAAAACAAAACAAAACGGCTCAATCAAGCCCCTAGCATGTCATAAAAGTCACTTCATTAAAGAACACAAATTATACCCCTTGAAGATAGGTCCACAGACTGGAAAGGAGAAATTGCAGGATTATTTCATAACTGAGAAAAGGTTTGAGCCGAACAGTTTAGAAAAGATCCCCCCCACCTGTCTATCTCTCTCTGTCTCTATCTCCATCTCTCTTTGAGAGAGAGAAGGACTCAGGAAACAAAGACAAATTTGTCTGTGTCCTAACTCTAGTAACTCCACCCTGAGATGCCGCCTTACCTCAAAGCTTTAGTAAATCTGCTTTTCATCCATTATCTTCTACCATACAGATCAGAATAAAAGGAAAGCAGATGTACGGAACTGGGAGTAGACCCCACTTTCTCAAGGAAAACTTCTAAGTAGATTTTAGATTCAATATGTCTGTGGGTCTGTACAGGTCCCCTGTGGCATCAACTCCCTTGCAACAAGTCACTTGGAATTGAGGAAGCTTCAGGAAATGAAGAAATTCATGTCATTTATTGTTTAAGCTAACATTTTCGCCTAAGCCTCATTAGAAACACTATTCAGCAGGACCCTTCTGTGAGCTCTTCCTAGATACCCCCGTGTTGTAAATGTAAACACACACATTGCTGCATAATTAATCACACCAGAACTTTCAGATGCCTTTTTTTAGTCACCAGAATGCAGAGAACTCAGTTTCTATAGTCCGAGTTTTTCTTTTCTGCAGCTAATTCCTGATCTTCACTGTTCTTTGGCAATTACTGTGTATCATCTAAAGTTATATATTATATCTCTTTCTAAAAAAGAAGACTTGCTCCATACAAGAAATGTAAACATCATGTGCTGCACAGATGTACAAAAACAAACAAAAAAATGCAAGAGGACCAAGAGATGAGTGGATAGGGAAGGAAAAGAAGGGGAAGGGGTGAAAAAAGGAATTAAATGTGTTATGTACCAGCTTCCTGCAAAGAATATAAACATTATGTATGAAGCACATGTACTAATAAAATAAAATTTTAAAAAGAGGAAGAATTGAAATCATTCTCGTAAATCTTGTTACTGTATTTTAAAAAATGCATCTAAAATTTTAGTCTCGGAGACTTTTATTTAGAAAGAAAAAAGTACAACAATGACTTTAAAGAAACCATCATTGTGCACCTTCAGCTTAGTCCCCAGTTACTTTTGGGTTCAGCCAAGGACTCTGGAGTACCTAAAATGTATGCATCTAGTATGCAATTAAACTCTGCATGGTAAAAAATGATGTCTTTATTATAAGTCCTGTTAGCTTCACCACTAATGGAAGGCTGCTTCTCTATACACATGACTGATTTGCTCACACTGAGGGATGAAACAAGCTGTGATAAGCCACGGGTATAAAGTAATCCAAAGAAATCAGTATAGAGGCCTCTGTGAGTGCTCACCTAACATAGCAAGTTTCACCTTCTATGCATTTCTAGAAGAAAAGCAACCATAGACAAATAGATATAGCAAGTAGCATTGTCAAACATGAAATATTTTATGATTTAAACATGACAATAAACATGATGCAACCCCCCCCAGCAAAATAGAAAAGAGAAAATAAAACCCACTGAAGAATTTCCATAGTTTACCACATTGATTATTATGATTTAGAGTATTTAATTTTAGTCTTGAGCCTTATATAATTATATCACAAAAAAGATGCTGATTTGGGACCAAAACAGGAGAATATATTTTTAAAGCTACATTTGTAGTGAAATCAAATGAGGAAAATAGTAAGAAAAAAGAAAGGATTACACATGGACTAATCCAGACATAACATAAGTATACAGTATTTCCAGAATAAACCACGTAGGAGCTAGGCTGTCATTGGTACCCTGTACAGTTTTCCTAAGTTGTTATGATGCATGTCTAGTACACTGTTTAAGATATGCACTATGCTGTTCATGAAGATAAATTAGTGACTTCATCATTCAGTGAGGAAGAAAGAAACACAAGCAACGATTTAAACTAGCCTAATATGGTAAGTCTTATACATGGTAGTAGAACCACTTTTAAGTGTAGAACAAACCAGTTAACATTGTATTGCTTATTAAAAATTTATTTAATGTAATTTTCTAGTTGCATGATACAAAAACTTCATCTCACTATTTTTTTTTAAAAGTATAATTTATCTGCAATAAAACACACAGAGTTTAAGAGTATAGGTAAATGAGTTTGGACTAATGATATAGAACATTTTCATCATCTAACAAAGTTTCTTCCTGTACAAATTTATGTCAGCTTAGTTTTGCTTGTTTTAGTTTCATTTTAGTGGAATTACACAGGTTGTACATTTTAATATTTGCCTTCCTATGGTAGAAGAAGATCAATGAGATTTATCCATGTTATTTTGATTGTTTGGTTGATGAGTGGTATTCTAATATATGACTGTATCATAATGTGTTTACCCATTCACAAGCTGAAAGTTACTTGCATGATTTCCAGTTGGGGATATTATGAGTAAAGCTTCTATGAACCTTTTTCTATAAGTGCTTGTGAGAATATCTTTCTTTCTTTTGGATGAACATGAAGGAAGGGAGCTGCTGGCTTCATATAGTGTTGTCTTGAACTCTCACTTCAATTATCCATTGCTGATATGGACCACAACATTGAATGTTTTTGCTAAAAAGTTTGATTAAAGGTATGTTTCTTGAAAACCAGTATAATTATTGAGAACTCATACGGAATATCTTTGCTTTCATGTATACAAATAATACACTGTTGAAACCATCCACGTGTCTCTTGTTCATTATTAAGAGCATTCCTTATCATAATTCACCTGATACCCCTTGTGGTGGCATCAATATCTGTTCATCATTTTGATCCCAGTGCCTCACACGTGGCTAAAGATGAGCATATAATTAGCATATGAAATGTCTGCATCACCAAATCACCCACACTGACACTTCAGTGGTGGGGTTTAGTCACCCCTCTTAAGCAGCAATCCCATCTCATCAGCACAATATGAAAAATCACAATAACTAGGAATTAACATTCAAATCCTAAAGAGATCAGGTGATGCAACAATGCAAGAAACAATGCCCAGAACTTTAACTATACAATCCTATACAATGACAATGTACCTCAGCTTCCTCTTCTTAGTTCACTGTCAGCCCAGCTGATGGGGTGATATTTCAAAAGATGGATCACTGCAATTCCATTTCCTTCTGGACATTTCACTTCCTACCATTCTACTGCTTTACACTGTTTCTTCCTATTCATGCCTCCCTGATGTAACTGACTGTTCCAGGAACACTGCTCCTTGGGACTGGCTGGAAGTTACCCTCCTTCCTACCTTTACTCACTACCTTTGAATCTTTGTTCAAATGTTACTTTCTCAACTATACCAATGAAATCCCAACCTTCCTGCTTTTCAGTTCTCTTTCTCTCAGTGCACTGATCACATTCTGGTTTTTTACTACTTATTTGTGTTACTTATTATCCCTCTCCCTTATTAGCTTCACAAAGGCAAACTACAAATTATCTATTTTTTTCACTGATATATTCACTAGAAATTTCTCAAAATTGAGAACAATAAATTCTCAAGTAAGAAAAACACCGTTATGTCCTGGCACTGATATTTTTCAATGCAGTGGTCTATGGCAGAGGATAAATGTTGCAAAATCCTAGAGGAAAGAATTATATATCACACTGTTCAAGCATTAGCACTCCTGTAAAATTTATGGCATTACACCTAAAATAAAATATGTTTCCCACACATTGATCTTTCCTGTATCATGAATAATTGTATTTATATATGATATTTTCTTTAAAGTTACACATTAAAAATTAAATGTATCTAAACACTGAAACTTAGCATCACTACCACTATTGAAAATTTTGTATTTCTATAAATAGAAGAGCAAATTTAAAAATGCACACAGCAAAAAATTTAAAAACTGTAGAATTATAACTCTACATTATTGTGATTCCAATGCTTTGAGTCTGAGGTCTTTTCTTATGAAAAATAGAGAATGAAAAATACTAAAATGTATGCAAACACAGAGTATGAAACTTCCTTTTTGAGATTATCAGGCTAGGGATTGGGGATTTAGCTCAGTGGCATAAGCGCCTGACTGGCAAGCGCGAGGTTGTGAGTTCAATCCCCAGGACCGCAAAAAAAAAAAAAAAAAAAAAGAGATTATCAGGCTAAGGAGAAAATTTCAGGGGAGACTGTCCCGCAATGAGATTCCATGTCTAGAACTGGTCCTGTGTTCACCTTGTGCTATCAGGGCCACATGGTAGTCACTATGGACTCTGAAGTCACATATCTGAATTTAAACACTGACCTTGTCACCTTTTGACTCTGCCACCTTAGATACATCATCTCCAAATTTCACTTTCCTTCATCTAGAACACGAATTAAACAGGACCTATTTCATGATAGATGTGACATCAAATGCCGTCATGTGTGAAAGCACACAGCAAATCTTTTAATGTTGATCCAACTTGGTTAAAGAAAACAAACGATGATGCTTGGCCTTCAGGCCATCATGAGTCCTCACTGCCAAGAGTTCAAATTTTTATTTAATGTACTTACATTTATATTTTGTAATTGACACATGTCAATGTTATTTTAGCCTTAAAGGTATTTGTTGGGGAGATTCTTACATGGCAAGGGGCTGCAAATGGAATGTTGTGTCCTCTCAGAACTCATATGTTGAAATTCTAACCATTAATATGAAGCAGATGGGACGAAATGAGGTAAAACTTTTGGAATTAGATCTTGCAAGAGGACCAGAGAGCTAATGTCCCTCAAGACAAGGGACGCATAACTAAAATGCAGTGCAGAAAGGATTAGGGCTGGCTATTTCCTGGACTTCAAAAGTGGGAACCATTGCCTTGCTTTCAACAGGCCAGTTTCTGCCCAGCACTGAGGGAGAGCCACGGGAAGACAACTGAGGCTTTGGGTGCGGGGAGCAAAAAATTGACCTGGAGAGGACTGGATTTAGCTTTACAGCTTGGACTTACTTGGGATCCATTATCCCTTTCTTCTTTGCCATTTCTTCTATTCTCTGTATGTCCCCACTCCGTATTATAGAATTAGCTACTTTGTTTGATTGAACAGATTCATGACTAGAGAGAAATTTATCTCAATATGAAAGTGAACATCATTTGAGACCTATCCATTTCCGATTTAAGTAATAATTAGATGAAACTTTGAACGTTAGACTTTAGAGCCAATGTTGGAAAGAGTTAAGACTTAGGTAACTCTTGGGTGGACATGAATGGTGGAGCACAATGGCAAGATGCTACAGACTCAATGTTTATGCTTTCTCAAAATTTATTATGTTGATATCTTAACGCCCAAGTTAATGGTATTAGGAAATTAAGAAGTGGTGATTGTGGTGGCTGATTCATGAAGGCAGAGCCTCTGTAGGATTAATGCTATTGGAAAAGAAATCTCAGAGAGATCCTGGGCACCTTCCACCATGTAAGAAACCAGTCAGAAGTTGCCATCTATGAACCAGGAAGTGATCTTTCCTAGGTATTGAGTCTGTTGGTTCTTTGACCTTGGAATTCCCAGTCCCCGGAACTGTGAGCAATGCACTTCTGTTGTGAATAAGCCACCGGGTGTACGGTATTTTTTATGGCGTGGATTAAGACAGCAAGTTTCACTTGTTTGAATGGAGGATGACAATAAGTGACAGATTCTGTGTGAGATTTCTCTGGGAATGGACGACTTCAATCTGCACAACTAAGCATCCCACCAGCACCAAAAACAGGGCTGGCCCAAGGAAGCAAGATATAAAATTGGTTTAGGCTGACTTTTTTACAAACAATTCACCAAAACTGGGGAAAATGTGGGTAAATCTGAAAAGGTCACTGACTCATCAAGAACATCCAACATTTCCAGTCACACCTCCTGTAACCCACATTTCAGTATGTTTCTTTTTTCCACTGTGACAATCATATACATTCCAGCTAGAGGAAATCGACATTTGGAGTAAATTTCTTCCATCTGTGTAAAGTGGGGCAAACTGAGGGATAATGTATATCTTTATATTCATATAACTATGATGTAATCAATTAAAATTATTTGAATAATTCAACAGGAAAACAAGAAATATCCGCAAACCCAGAAAATATATAATTATTTCTTCATGAAACACTAATTCTAAATCCATATTTTGAAATGATCCAGTGACAATAAATATTCATGTTTTCTTCCTTTTTTTCTAAGATAAAGGCTATGGGAAAAAAGCAGACTACAGTAAAAGACTGTGGTTTAAATTTCCTTTTTATAATTTCTAATAACCTTTATCTTCTGCATTTTCTCCATTTATTAACAATATTGAGAAGCCAGATTTAATTATCTCCTTTTAAATTATGCTTATTTCTTTAGTTTTGCTTACTTATCTGTTTACTCCTTTAGATGTGGACTGATGAGTGAAGAGTGGGAGGATGAAGACAAGGAGATACTTTCTATGCTATTTTTTATGAGAGAAGTTAGATATTATTTTCATATTTAGAATCTGAGAGGGCTTATTCATTGAGTAATTATGTTAGTTAAAAAAAGATCAGTAAATAAACAGGAGTACTGTGACAATTAGCTAGTTATGTGGAAGAGAAATAATCAAGTTATATCATCTATGACCAGAAAATAAAAATAAATTCAGAATGAACTATAATTTAAACATAAAATAAATGAATGAAATGGAAGAAGGTATAACCACTCATCTGATCTTGGTGCATAAAAAGAGGAAATTGTGGTAGAAAAAATAACTATATATTTATAAAATAAACAAAAAAGATAAAAAGCTGGTGAAATTATTTGCTAATAAGATATATAAACAAGTAATACATGAAAAACAAATATGTCAGGTATTCATATTAAATAATATGAATATTTAGCTCACATTTGAAATTTGCCAAAAATATTAACAAGTAATTAAAAGAAGAAATAGTGATTAATAAAAAACACACCTTCTATCTCGCTAGCAATGAGAGGCATAACAATAGATTCCGATTTTGATCCTGATGGTACAACCACATTTCACTTCTGTTAGCTTCATCTAAAACTCAGGATCCGTAGAAAGCAGTAGAAGATTTTGAAAGACAGAATCAAGAAGTTGGTTGGATCAGTGAAAAAGGAAGACAGTTATAAATTCCACATTCTTTTCTCAAATACATCTTGAGCTGGGTGCTAGAGCGGCCTTCAACTCACACCTACTAAAATGTTCTTAAAAAAAGAACCAGGTATGGTCCTTAGAAAAAGAACCAGGAAAAGTCTGCTCCCTCCCTCCAGAGAAATACCACAAAGAGGCTCTTCAGGAAGGATCTTTTTAAAGCTATTTGCCCTATTCACACCTCAAAAGAGCAGTTTCTCATTCCCCACCAGCACTGTGGTGGCACACAGGTAGGTCCCTCTTCCTCCAGTTCCCCCCTGAGTGCACTCTTCAAAGGGTTTGTGCAGTGAACCCTTTAGGCCAACTCATCCTTTAGGCACCTGTGAGGACAAATGCCAGTAAAAGGGTTGCAACTGCTTCCTCTGGCATGGCTGTTGCAAATACAGCAAATCAGAGGTCTTTAGGACTACCCATCCCTTCACTGTTCCACTGTAAGCAGAAGTAGCATCTCCATGCCCCAATTCATCTCCCCAACAGAGGGTGGGGAGAGGATTACTGAGAAGGGGAAGCCAGAGGAAGGGATCCCTTTCATCTCTATATGAAGTCCTGGACACCCCAAAGAGAGCTATACGTGAAACTGACCGCAATCAACAAAGTACAAGCTTTCAGAACTGGATTATAGTGTAAAACACTACCCAGCTGTTAAGGAAGTTTGGTGTCTGTTTAGTGAATAAGCAGGACAGACCTAAATAGCACTTTAGAGGCTTTGAAAATAGAACTGATGTTTGAACCACAGCCTTTGTGGTCATAGATACAAAACTTACCAAAAGAATTACCAACAAAACCTATCAACAAAATTAGTAAATGCATAACAGCAATAATAGAATATGACCAAATGGGGTTTAATCCATATGCAAAATTGGTTCAGTACTTGAAAACTAATTAATGCAATTTGTCATACTTACAGCAAATGTATACTTATAAAAGTGTACATGATTGTATCAATAGCAACAGAAAGCCTTTGATAAAATCAAATATCCATCTGTGCCAGAACTTTCAGCAAAGCAAAATCAGAAAGAAACTCCTCAATATGATGGGGAGCATCTACAAAATCACTTATAGATGACATCATTTGTAATGGTGACGGGTTGAATATTATCTTCCTAAGGTTTGAAACAAGGCCAGAATGTACTTTCATTATGCCTATACAACACAGCACTGGATTCTCTAAGTAGTGCAACATGGAATGCAAGAGAAATGAAGCTTGGAAAGGAAAAAAAATAGGGGCTAGGCAAAGATTTCTGTCTTTGCAGAAGCAAATCTAAGGTTTCTTAAACATTAAATGAAAAGCATGACCCATCAAAACTGACAAGTTAGACTTTATCAAAATGAAAACTTTTTGTGCTACTAAAGGTAGTGGTAACAGAACAAAAAGATGAGCTGCAAATTGGGAGAAAATATATGCAAATCGCATGTCCAACAAAGGATCTGTATCCAGATATATCAAAGATCTCTAATCTCTGTGGGAAGAAACTAAGCAATCTGATTTAAATATAGGTAAAGTGCTTGAACATATACTTTACCAAAGACATGCTAATATGAAAGAAGCACATAAAAAAATAGAAATGAAAACCACAGTGAGACACCACCACACACCTACTGGAATGGCTAAAATACTGGGAAAGCCAACCAGTGAAAGATAACAGAGTTACTGGCTGTCTCATCCATTTCTTGTGGAAATGTAAAATATGGTACTACCCTTCTGGGAAATAGTGTGGTAGTTTTTATAAACTGATATGTCATGTGACTGATTAATTTGACTCCTAAATAAAATCTTTTATTTACACAAAAATGTGGTAAAAATGCTCATATCTCTACACTAGAAACAACTCACGTGTTTTGCACCTGGTAGTAAAATGTTGGATTAGCAGGAAACAAATTACTGATGCAAAATAACTTAGTTCTCGACAATGGCTCATGACAGCATTATTTTGAGGGGAAAATGAGCTATTTCATTTCTCTTGATACAAAATTGTCAAATAACAAAACTACAGCAAATGAGAACAAATCTGTGGTTGCAGAGTTGGGAATGGGGAAGCAAGTAGGCTAGGATGGCACGAGGAGGTTTTTGTGGTGGAACAGCTCTTTATTCTGATGGTGATGTGGGCTGTACAAATTTACATAGGTAAAAAATTCATAGGACTGTGTACGTGTAAAAATAAACAGAAGGAAGGAAGAGAGGAAGGAAGACAGGCAGACGGAGAAAGCATGAAAAACTGGGTGAAGTTCAAATAATAGCGGTCATTCAGGCTTACATTGAAGTCATATTTAATTCTTGGCAATTGCACTAAGATTATGGATATGATACTATCATTGGAAAATACAAGATAAAAACTACATAGGAACTCTTGGTGCTATATTTGACTCCTTTTAACAACTGAGTGATTTTTTAATAAGTTTACAGAAGCACAAAACTATCACCACTATTTTTTGAACATTTATATTACTACCAAAACACACATCTTGCTCATCTGCAATTGCCCAATTTTCATCTGCAGCTCCAGGCTATTTTCTGTTTCTCTAAATAGCAGTTCTGGTCTCTGTATCACTTTGGTAACTTCTATATTAGTACAAAATTGTCTCCAAACAAATATGATACAAATTCAGGTCTTGGGACCTGAAACTTTGCTTACTAAAAGCTTGATGAAATGACAAGATATTCCTATGGGTTCTCTATGGGCGTATCAACATGTTACAGACCTCATATACAATGTATCTTAGAAAAAAATACAAATGATAAGATTATGGTGTATTTATGTTAGCAGTTAGAAACACTAGACTTTGAAAAACACTTGCGATAACTCAACATAGAACAGAAAAGTTCAGCTCTTACAGATGACAAGCTCACCCTCTAGGAACCCATTGGAAGCAAACAGATAAGCAAAGTGTTTAGCAATCTTATTTCTGTACAGAATATAATATGATATTTAAAAACAGCCCCCCTTTCGAATATTTTCCACTAAGTTAAGGAAAACAATATTAAAATTTCAGGTTAAAATAATAATAATAATATTACTTAACACTGAAGACTTAAAGACTTCCATCAAATGAAAATTTTGACATGGAGAAAACATTATAGAAATCTCATAAAAGAATAAAATGAAATAAACTCAGCCAATCGCACATTATTATCAAAGTACAGCAATAGACTCTATAAATTCTAAGTTATATGCATGTTTGTGCATGCATATGTATATATATTTATATACATGCAAATTTGTGTATGCATAAATTAAGTAAATACATACAATTCATAATGACTTAAAATAGGAAAATTTTGTTCAGAAGTTTTATAAAATATCAAATAAATAAGATATAGTCATATTTTCAGATGAAATATTTCTTTTAAAATAAAGCAATTTAAATATAATGTCTTACTCAACGGAGTTAAATAATAATGGGAGTATGTATTGGTACATATTTTTTAAGGAAACCATCTTGCAGTATGGTCAAAAGTCTTAAAATAGTTTATGACTTGGTTTCAGAAGTCAACTTTTTGGAAAAATGTGAAGTGCATATGAAGATTATGTGAAAAGACAACATTCATATTTTTGCATTTTAATAGGAAAGGAAAGGATTCGTTGAGATAAAATATTTGCATTATAATGGTAAAAGATTTTTCAATAATTTTGAATCACATTATAGAAGAGCAGTCAAAATATTTCAAGTCTATACACATGTAGGCTTTTAACAGTGATCTTTAAAATCATATTGATGAATATAATACTGTGTGTAAATGCTTACCATGCAGAATCAATTTAAAATGCAATGTGAAAAATTGGTGCATTTATGTACACTATATATTTATATTTATGATAATATATTTAGCTAGCTCGTGGTGATTATATTTATATAAATAGTACATATTTACATGTATCTTTTGTTTTTGTATATTAATATATTACATGTCTATTACATTTTATATATATTTTGAGGATAATACTGATAGTGATCAATTATTCTGAGTTCTGAGGAATGTAGAATGTATTTACCTTGTGCTTTATATTTTTGTCACAGGTAAGAGCATGTTTATGTGTGACACATGTGAGCTTGTAATAATATAATCAGAGAAAGACTATTGGCTGGAAAGTAAGGAGGCCTGGCATCAGCTCACCTTGGAGCCACAACCACATAATCCCAAGAAGATGAAAATATCCTCCTTCTGGGGCTGGGAATGTAGCTCAGTGGCACAGTGACTACCTGGCATGCACTAGATCCTGAGTTTGATTCCTGCTACCAACAAATACATAAATAAAATTTTAAAAATTCTCCTCAGTTGTGTCACCTGATAATGGTGGGGTTACAGTATGCTATTTCGAAGTTCCTTTATCGCTTTATTATTTTACAGCCCAATTACCCACCATGTGTGAGGCACCATTCAATGCACTGCAAGATGGACAAGGTAGATTTAACTCCAAAGCCATTTACAAATGTTTAGTCAGGAGGAAATAATCACGTACACATAGAAATCCAGGTGGCATGCAGAAGACATGGGTGAACGCCTTGAGAGGTTAGGTTAGTGCAAGGAGAAGCTGCATCTGGCAAGGCGAGCAGAGGCATTTGCATGAAGAAGTTAGCATCATCGGCCTTGTCTACTCCTAGTTCAGCTGATTTTCTCCTCTATAATTTTCTCAATTGGTTTCCAATTTTATTCCATTAGTCGTTTGGATCATTATTAGTTTTTATTTCAATTTCCTCTGCAGTGAGCCCTGTCAGCAGCCAAAGAGTGACACAGAACTAGTGAATTGGAATCCAAAAGCACAAACCAGAGCTCGGTTAACAAGTATGTTGGCTAAATGCCGGCTTCGAGTAGGAAATAGTCAGCCAAAATATTTATCAACAGGATTTGAATTCTGCAGTTTGATTTACATTTCTGCTCAGTGAATGTGTGGTATATCTAACGAGTTAACTCTAGATTTCTAATCAAAAGATCATCAAAGCAGTGGGACAAATATTTGTTAGTGCTGCAGTTGCTATCATCATACGATATGGTTCTTGAACACTGTAAATCCTTGGCAGCCATTAAAGGAGTCCTTCAGGGGCTTTATTAACTAGCTTTTTTTATATCATTACTGTTGAATATCCCTGCATCCCCAGTAGGGTTTCTAGAACAAAATTTCTGGCTTGTGAAAAATAAAACCTAGGTAGGAAATGCACTTGGAATTGTTTTTCAGCAATACTGACACAAATTGGCATTCACACCATGTCAGAGGAGCCTTAGCTGTCCTGTGTATCTGGATATGGGGGTCACCTGTCATGTCAACACCTTGGGGCAATTTGTCCAGAAATGCAGTAACTTCCTGTAACCTCATTCTCTCCTTTGCTTCCTGCTTCCTGCCTGTATCCATGCATTTCCCAGCAGAATAGGTGAGCAGGAATCCAGGAGTTCTATGAGAGGTGGACTCTCTTCCTCTGATGCTGTGTAGTTACACAAGTTCCCTTCTGACCTAGGCACCCTATTGGAAAAAGAACAAGAAGAAAAGAGGAGACTTCTTGGAAGGGAGGATTGCTGGATGAAAAGTTTAAATTTCTAATCAACTGCAACTAAATCCTTAATTGACTCTTTACACCAAAATGAATGTTATCCTAGACAATGAGAATAAACTGGAAGTGATAAAGTTCCTTCAAGTTCCAGACAAAGTAGGGCCACCATCACCAACCTGCAGACAGGGGCTGAGATGCAAATTACATTCTGCTGTGGAAAAACAAACTCATTTCAAATCTCACATCTGAATTGTCACCATAAAAATGTAATCTAGTTATGTATATTTAAATGTAACCATGTAGCACCTGGCTCTAGGAGACACATACCTGAAAAGACTCACAATGCAAAGAACTAGAGAAAAACACATCTACCCTTTGTTCAAATAAGGTTTAAAAACAGAGAACAAACCCAAAAGGCCTGAACCCTGTACTGGTTGGTCCTCAATTGGCTCGTTCCTACTCACACCTCCCACCAATGTGCAAGGTGCCATGGGCTGCCTTTGACCATCTCTGCATCTCAACTTGCCTATTGGCAAAAGTAAGTGAAACTCAACAATATCCATCATAAAACATAGGAAGAACATGCTAATTCACAATAATTAGATTCAGAGAAAACAAATCTTATCTCTACCCACCATTATCTCCCTATACCCTGCTGGATATGATTCTGAGATTTCTGGAAGGCAGTGGATGGGGTGAGGGCAGGGTTTGGCAGAAGCCCAGAGAATCTTCAAATTATTTATTCATGAACTATGTGAGATAGGACTTGCTATTTAAATTATGCAGCTTCTGTTTTATCAAATCCTTTCCACCCCCACAAATAAGAGTAGTCATCTCTTATTTACACACCACAGGGTAATATTGTTCAAGTAAAGAGGGAAAAATGATATGGTGCACAAGAAGAAAAAAACAGTGTTATACTGCAAGTGTGACTCTTTATTAATCAATGAAACACAGGTACATTTTTCAAAAGATGAGATGTGTGTTGACACTGTCCACATTGAAAGGAACTTATTTCCACCTTTGTTACTCAGCAGGCTATTGTGTCTAATTTGTACTACAAGTTCCAGATTTTTACCTTTGGGGTCCTCAGCTTTCTCAGGTGCAAAATGAAGATGGTGAGCTCTCCCTTACAGCTATCAGTTTAGGTATTGTCATTCTATCTTCTTTAGAGATAGTTAATAGAGGCTCAGGAAAGATACATGCATTGAAGGTCACATAGAGCTGTGAAGGAACAGCATGGCATTTGAAACCAAAAATATCAGATCTGGACTAAGCTCTTAGGGACTGTGCTATGATACTAGTGTCTTGTGTCTTCTTTCATACCACAGTCCCTCCTAATGCCTGACATAGAGCAGACCCTCAAATCACGTTGGTTGCCTGATTTCAACCTTTAGAGAATGAACAAGATAGAATATGAAAAAACGTAATCACCTTTCCTGCCACTTTTGTTTTTAAGTTGCAGAGCCTAGATGAATGCTACATTTCCAACCCAGAATGTCTCCCAATGGCTGATATATTAAAGGCTTAGTCATGCTTCAGCTGGGCATTACTGTGGTAGGTGAAAGGTGGTGAAACCTTTGAGAGGTGAAGTCCAATAGGAAGTCTTAGATCACTGGGAACATGGCTTAAAAGGTAACTGTGAGAAGCCATCTCTTCTCTCTCACTACTTCCTGGCTGTCATGAGGTAGCATCTCCTTCTGCCATGTGCTTCCACCACTGAGTGACATCTTACCACAGGCCCAAACCAATGGGGCCAACCAACCATGGACTGCAACCTCTAGAGACAATGAGTTTAAATTCATCTTTCCTCTTTAGAAGTTAGTTATCGCACACACTTTGCTGAAGCAAAGGAAAACTAGATAATAAAATGCACAACCACACGACACCTACTCCAGTTCAAACCCTCTTTCTTTCAAAGTTCTTTAGAGAGGGTTCTCACATGACATTAAAGCCTATTGTGGCCCTGCACAAACTGGAAAAGCACAATTTCTGTGAGCTATAACTCATGTGCTTCGCTGAACAATAGTAATAATTTTTCTTACCAATTGTTTTGTACTACATTTCAACACAAGGAGAGATAAAGCAATGATTGGGAGGCACACCTTAGAGAACTAGAAAAACAGACAGTGTTTCAGTTCTATTTATTCAATTCAGTTCTATTCTATTCTCTAACTGGGAAGTTTTCTACAATCGACTTAGAACACAGACGCCTCACTGTATAGGAGCCCAGCACCACTGTAATCTTCACTAACTTATATGGGCTTGTATATATCACATAGCATGCTTGATTATTTAAATATATTATCTCACTCAGTCTTCATAACATGGTCCATTTCACAATGAGACAACTGAGGCTTAAAAGAGATAAATATATTACAAAAGGTGAGTCACATTTAAGCAGGAGACCAGAACTCAGATCCAATTCTCTCTGATATCAGAGTTTTTGCTCTTTGCAATCTGCTGACACTGTAGCCAAATCTTCTAAAGGAAAATGTTAACTGTAACACAATTCCCTTAATTTATTTCAGCATAGGAAACATGCCATGCCTTTAAAAATCTCCAAGAGTTAAGAAGTAGAGAGATGATGTGGTCCAAAGCAATTAAAATGTTTAAGAATTTTTTTCTGCTACTTTGATGTATGACCTTTAATATAGTAGGTATGTTAAAAATGTTGATTCATGGATGGATTGAAAAAAATTCATGAATGAACAATCAATGAAACAGCAATTTGACCAGGAATAAATCTGTTGATCCACAATTTTTCTGACCCCAAAGACCATGTAGATATTGTTCAGTTATCCTTTGGCATTTAATATGGCAGAAACTTGATACTAGTTTGATCTTGGTTCACTTTAGGAAATTAAAAATGCCTTGATTTTTAGAGGCTTTTATTTTGCCCAAAAATATTTAGTCACCATGAGTTAAACACTGAGTTTTTTCCATATTTCTTACTGACTGGGATAAAACTTTGCAGTTTGTAACCTTAATTTTATTCTCAGTTCCAAAAAGTTAACGGAAGTAAAGTAAATACCTAAGCCTAATAGTGTACAGGTCAATGGCACAGGGATTTGAGCTAAACTCTTAAATTCTAACTTCTGCAGCTGGTGTAATTTTGGGCAAGGCACTTAACCTTTCTGTTTCCTGTATGTTAAATGGGAACTGTAATGTACTTAATGAAAGAGTTTTGCCCATGTAGAAGCTGGTAATGTCAGGCACCTCTCCACATCCTTGGAATAAAGGTCTTTTATCTCATATTTGCTGTTTCATCGCACCGAAAATCCTATCACTTAGCTTGTGAGGTTATTTAACAAGTTAATTCAAATGAATCATTTAGATGTTATTGGCACTTAGTATACATGCTTTAAGGACACCTATTATGATTTCCAGGATTCAAGTAACACTTGTTTATTTCAGATCCTCTGGTGTCATATTTTTCCTTAGATTTCCAACAGTCTTGAAGGAATAAATTAATAGCAATCTACTGTATGCCTCACAACTTGAATTCTTCTTTTCCCCTTTGATCACTTCAATTAGCTCTCAGAACACTCTGAAAAACCCACTGCATAGCTTCTTACCCTGACAAGATCTTGCTCTTTTTTATGTCCATTCTTTGCCTGTTAGTAGAGAACTATGTCAGAACAGATGTTAAAAAAGACATGGTAAGGTTTGGCCTTGTTTGGAAGGTGGAAAAAGCTAATGAACCAGGTTAGAAGTTATTGAAAATATTTACAGATGAGTTCTTGAAGTTAAGGCAATGCAATAGGTGTAGGCAATGGTTCACAGCCTCTCCTTGCCCTCGAATTGACACAGCTGCAGAACAGTCACCCAGCAAGGGAAAGGAGAAAAGCTCTGGGAATCAAGAAAGAGTCAACAGGAAAGCTAAAAATCATGTAAAAACTGAAAGGCAATGTAGAGAAAAATAAACAGTCCAAAATGTCAGATCTTGGAGGTGGGGGAACCCAACTTGACAAGCACAGAGTAAGCCTTGTGGGGAGGGGGGATGGTCAGCAGTTCCTGGATAAACAATGATCAAACAGCATAACAAGAGAAAAGCTCAAGGATACTGCAGGCTGTAATTGCATGGGAGGTGTTTACTCCAAAAGACTCATCTACCATGGCACACTACCTTTGCAGATTCACTAAATACTAGGTACTTTTGGAGGGAGATAACCGGGAGCCCTGTGGGAGGGCACTTATTGCTTGAGACTAAGCTACTTTGGGGATTAAAATGCACAAAACAAACACACCTCTGGGGCCCGGGGAAGCCCTGCTGTAGTGATTAGGAGTTTAAGCAGTGGGAGCTCAGGCTTCAGAGGGCACAGTGGTCAGCAGCCCGGCCAGCCCCATGGCATGTGATTTTCCAGGGGGACAGGGCTGAAATTGCTAGAGTGAAACCCAGCAGATTGCACATTTCCCCTCATTGCCTGTTTCCAGGTCAGATTTCAATGGGTCTGTTTGCTTTCTCCAATAGCCAACTTGATCAGTGATGCAACAGGGCCTGGATATTTGCCATATCCCCAGGTATACAGACACTGTGGGGCCTCCGGGGCAAGTGAGGAGCCTTCTCCAGCCAGCAGCCCACAAAACTGGTAAGGGACAATGGTGGTTCGGGGCTTATAGAACATAAACACTAAAAATCTCCAGAGTGAATACAGTGTTGAGGCACACAACATACCACTGAATGCCCTTTTTGACTACCCTTGACTACTAGTTCTTCAGGGCAGGACTCAGCAGCCATATAGAGGCAAGCTCCTAAGAGGAAACAGAAACACAAAATCCCCAGCTGTAACTCATTTTTGTTCCTCCTGTATCTGGTGGATTCCAAAGCCACAGGCTGGAAGAAACTTTTAGACTCGTTTTTCTTTTCCTTCTTTGTTTTTTGGGTTTTCTTTTTTCCTCTTCCTTTTCTTGTGTATTGTCTATTTCCTGTTACACTTACTAAATTTTATTTATTTGTTAATTTCTTAATTATTTTAATCTCATTATTTTATCTTCCATCTCATCTTCCTTCTCTCTCTTTTTTAAAAACTTTAACTTCATTCATTTTCCCCTTCCATGCACATTTTAAAAATTAGTGTTTTATGATTATTACTTTAAATCTTTATTAATTTTTGGCCTCTTAGCTTATCCTCTATTGTTGTTGATGCTTTCTTTTCTATTGTTAATCGGTTTTCTCTACATCAATATTTGTTTTTCCTTCCTGTCATCATCATTATTGTGTTTTGCTTTCTCTTCTCTGAGTAACACTGGGCATCAAGCCTTCAAAAGAAAACTGGACACCAACAAGGGTCTCATGTAAAAGTGAGAGAGATATCCATCCAACTGAAGCATAAATCTCAGTATAGAAACACAAGAACTATGAAAAAGCAAGGAAACATGTTCCTCAAAGGTTTACAATTCTTCAGTAATTAAGTGGACAAATAATTAGAAAGACTCATTTTAAAAATGATTAATGAGAATAAGGTATGGTAACACATGCCTGTAATCCCAGCACTTTGGAGGTTAAAGCAGGAGGAATACCACAAATTAAAGGCCAGACTAAGCTACATTGCAATGCCTATCTCAGAAAACAAAACAAAAGCAAAATATTAAGGACTTCAAAAAGGATACAAAAAAAAAAGAGCTGAATGAATTAAGACAGACAATGCAGGATATGAAAGTGAAATTCAATGAACAGATAGAGATTGTGAGGGCAAAACAAACAAATCTTGGAAATAAAAAGTACAAATAAAATAAAATAAATCAGTGGAAAGCCTCATCCATAGAATGGATTAAACAGAAGATAGAATTTTGGAACTAGAAGATAAGATTCAAGAATTATGACACCCATAGTCAAATGAGAAATTATGAATAAAACATCCAAGAATTCTTGGACACAATTCAAAGATGAAACAAAAAAAAACCTGGTTTACAAGAAAGTGCTGAGGTTCATACTAATAGCGAAGAAAATCTATTCAATGAATAGTAATTCATCATTTTCTGAATATTTATTCAGGAAGTTAGAATACTTACCAAATCTTGGGAAAGATAGGAACTTTAATGTAAGGAAGCACTTAGAATTCCAAACAGTTACAATCAGAAAAGAACTTCTCCATCTCCCTTATATGTAGTTACAATGTAAAGGGTACAGAGAAAGGGAAGCATACTGAAAGCTACAAGCAAAAAATGCCAAATCACTTACAGAGCCAAACCCATCAGAATAACTGTAGACTTCTCTAGAAACCCTAAAGGTCAGGAGAGCATGAAAGACACATTTCAAGCTCAGAAGGAAAACAACTGCCAATCTAGATTATTATATCCAACAAAGTTTCAGAATCAAAGAAGAAATAATGACCTTTGAAGATAAGCTTAACTAAAGTTATTCATGACCACTAAGCCAAAATTTTAGAAGATACTTAAAAGAATCCTACAAACAAAAAAGAGACAGTACAAATTGATGTTTATAAAACAGCAGAAAAACAACAAAATAAGAAGAATAAACACATATTTTTGTATAATAACTGAATATAAATGATCTTATCACCAGTTAAAAGATGAAGACTGAGAGGCTGGGCAAAAAGTAAGATCCAACATTTTGCTACCTACCAGAAACATACCTCAGTAGCAAAAACATATATACTGTGAAAGTCAGAGGATGGAAAACAATATTCCATGCATAGGGAATTCAAAACCAAGCAGCACTAATTATACTTATATCCAGGAAAGTAGAATTCAAGACAAAATTAATTGGAAAAGACAAAGAAGACCACTAAATATTAGTAAATGGAACAATTTACCAAGAAGATGTAACAATTTTAAATATATATGCAACAAACATCAGTGTTCCCAACTTTATAAAACAAATATTACTTAACATAAATGAACACTCATCCAACAATACTAGGTGACTTCATTACTGTATGTTCACCAACTAATAATTCATCCAGATCCTTCCCCCCAATTAATAAAGAAATATCAGAGTTAAACTACACCATAAAATAAATGAGCTTAACAGATGTGTACAGAACATTCCATCTAACAACAGAAGCTGAATTTTCTCCAAAATAGATTATAGTTTAGGCCATCAAGCTAGCCTTAAAATTTTCAAAAGTTGAAGTACTTTCTGATCATATCATAAAATTAGAAATTTACAGCAAAAGAACCTGCAGAAACAGCACAAACACATGGAGATTGAACAATTCATTTTTGCATAATTGGTAGGTCACTGGAGAAACCAAGGGGATAGTTTAAATATTCTGAAAATAAAATGCAAATGAAATACAACATGCCAGAATGTTTGAGATAAACCAAAAATTGTTCTAAGAAAGAGGTTTATTGTTATGAGAGGTTACCTCAAAAAATCAGAGGCCTCAAATAAATAACCTAATGATATATGCCAAGATTTTAGAAAAACAAGAACAAGCCAATACAAAACTCAACAGAAGGAAAGAATTATAAATATTAGAGCTGAAACTAATGAAATGGAAGATAAAAGAACAATGTACAGGATCATCAAAACAAAGGATGGTTGTTTTAAAAGATAAAAAAGATTAATAAGCCCTGAGTTGTACTACAGAAAGAGAAAAAGGAATCAAAACAATAAAATTAGAAATAAGAAATATGTTATACCAGATACCACTGAGTTCTAGAGGCAACCTAGGG
Organism: Dolichotis patagonum; assembly: GCA_004027295.1. Classification (NCBI taxonomy): domain Eukaryota; kingdom Metazoa; phylum Chordata; class Mammalia; order Rodentia; family Caviidae; genus Dolichotis; species Dolichotis patagonum. Next base: position 58,035 of record PVJX010000555.1, on the reverse strand, counting down.
ACTTCTTTTAAGATTCTGAGAATATGAAACAAATGAAATAGATACATATGACCTACCAAAATTGAACTAAGAGGATATTACAGAATCTAAATAGATTATTAACAAGCAATGAGATTAAAGCAATAATCAGAAGTCTACCAATGAGAGAGTCTAGGAACAGAGAGTGCACAGCTGAATTTTGCCAGGCCTTTAAAGATAAACAGGGTATTGAAAATTGTTTTCCTCCTATTATTTTGTAATTGTGTTCCTCTTATTATTTTTGGTTTTTCACAAAATAAAAAAGAAATGCTACTCAAGAAGATGGAGGATAAAGAGAAGAAAAAGGAGAGAAATAAATAGGGAGAATAAAAAAAGAAAGAAGAAGAGCAAGAAAAGGAAGAGGAAAAGGAGTAAAGGAAAATGAAGAAGGAGAAGAAGGTAAACTAACACCAATGCTCCTCAGATTATTTTATGAAATACAAAAGGAGAGAATGTTTCCAAAATCATTCTGGAAGGGCGACATCACCTTGATACCAAAACTGGACAAAAGCACAACAAAAGAAAACTATAAACTCATGTTCTTGATCAATATAGAGTGGAACATTCCTTAATAAAATAATTACAAACTCTGTTAGTCACTCCTTCATTGCTGGAACAAAATATCCAAACCCCAAATTTAAAGAAGAGAGGTTTACTTTGGCTCACAGTTTATAGATGCTTAGTGCATTGTTGGCCACCTCTAAGAAAAAATGGGAAGATAGACAGGCCTGGGCAGATGAAAACTGCCTGCATCAGGGCATCCAGGCAGCACAGAGAGCAAGATAAGAGTTGGGATTGAAGAGAGATCGCTCCAGGCCATGCTTACAAAATCTAGCCTTTACAGCAAGACTCCACTTCCCAAAATCACATTGAACTCTAAACCCATCAGTGAGTTAATCCACTGATGATTATCATACCCCCATGATTCAATTGTCTCCCCAAAACACCACCTATGAATACATGAGCCACTGGGGAGGGCATTTGGATATAAATCATAACACAAGTCAAATTTAACAACACATTAAAATGATCATACACCATGATCAAACTGCTTTCATTCTCAGGATACAAGGATGGTTCAACATGCTAATCTATATATGTAATAAATCGTGTAATAGAATGAAGGATTTTTAAAAATGCGCTTATTTTAATTGGCACAGAAAAATGCCTCCAACAAAATTCAGCATCCTTTCATGATGAAAAGCCTGGAGAAACTGTAACATCTTAGCTTAATATTGAAAAAACTACATATCACAAACCTGCAATCAACATCACTGTGAATGGGGAAAAACTGAAAGCACCTCCCTTTAAATCAGGTACAAGGCAAGGATACCCATTCACACTACTCCTACTTCATTTATAGCACTACAGATTTGAGTTAGAGCAGTTAGGTAAAAGAAAGAGGTTTTTCCAAAGATGGCGGACTGGTAGGTAGCAGGATAGGGATCCTCTCTAAGAGACAGCTCAAATGCCAGAATAGAACACCCTGGAGAGGCAAACAGAGGGAGATGGAGTCTCTCAACCCAGGAAAAAACTGAAGTGAAAAATACTGCTCGAATATGAGGTCCTAGGGCTACCATTAGAGAAGCTAAGATTGGCAAGCATGGCGCTCTTGATGAGCTACCTGAATTCCTGCCCGAGACCGACCTGACCCACCGAACTGCACCGATGCGACTGGCTTGAGCGGCCCCAAGTGTGGAGCTGAACAGCCCTGTGTGCGGCTCGCCTGGAACCAGCCCTGCACACAACCCACCCAGAGGCACTGTGAATTTACCGCAGCCATGCTGAGGTCAGAGGTCGGGGAGCCCAGCAGTTCTCAGGGACCAGCATCAACATGTGGTGAGTGATGGGAATAAGACCCTCCCATGGAAAATGGGTAACCAACTGGACAACATGTTGGATTTGGGCAGGACAGTGCTAACTCCATGAGGAAGTGGCTTCAGTTGGTTTCTCCCCTCACTGAGCAGATTGGTGGGATCTGCTTGGACTGGGCCATGCCCCTGTCCAGGACCCAGTGGGTCGCTACAAATTAATTCCCTGAGCATGGCGCACACTGACCCAGTGAAGGCCTGCAAAGATGGCTGCCCTGGAGGTGAGGAGCCAGCGCACACTACCCTTGCTTGAACTTTAATCTCTGATAGCAGGCGTCAGAGGGCAGAAGCCCCTAGCCTGCATGCTCCAGAAGAACCTTAACCAACAAGAAAAGGGGCTGGGAATTGCACTATACATTTGTATGGAAGGAACAAAAAACACGATGAGGGAGAGAAATCAGAAAAAACCCCCAGGCCCCAACCCTGAGAACATTGATCCAGGAGAGGTAAATACAAAAGAGATTGAGGGCAGCAAACATGCAACATCAAACACAGCATCAGTGAACATAAAGAGATACCTTCAGGACCTCGTAAATGAGATCAAAATTGAAATATTAATTCAAATTAAACAAGAGATAAGTAGAATAATAAAAGAAAGGCTGTGCACCTCTCAAGAAGACACAGACAGAAGAATGGAGGAACACAAAAGGAGAGAAACATTCAATGAAGAATATAAAAAAAAAACCCTGGAATTCATGAAGCAGATTCAAATAGATTACCAGGAAACTAAAGACTCCATAGAAAGTTGGCAAAACTGCTTGAAAGAAACCAAAGATAGACTATCAAAAATTGAACACAGGCTTGCAATGTGTGATCATGAAAGGGAAGATCTCATAAAAATAACAAGGGAGCAGGCAGTAACAATTGGAAGGTGAGAGGACGACAAGAGGATCTATAACTTAAGAATAAAGCATGTGAATGAAGAAGCAGGAGTCAAAACAGAGGAATTGCAAAGGCTATTCACAGAAATTAAGGAAAACGTTCCAAACATGGAAAAAGGAAATGATATGCAGATGTATGAAGCATACAGAACTCCAGCCACATACAACCAAAACAAAGCTACACCTAGACACATAATAATCAAGATCCCAGAAATTCAATATAAGAACAGAATATTAAAAGCCATCAGAGAAAAGAAACAGATCACCAATAAAGGAAAACCCATCAAAATCATGGCAGACTTCTTGACACAGACCATCAGGTCAAGAAGAGCTTGGAGTGAAGTAATTCAAGCCCTGAAGGAGAACAACCTCCAGCCCAGATTGATGTATCCTGCAAAACTCTCTCTAGAAATTAATGGAGAAGCAAGATGCTTCCATGACAAAGAGGAACTGGGAGAATTTGTGACCACCAATCCAACCCTACAAAAAAATACTGAAGGACATTTTAGAGAGAGAGAAAAAGAATACGAGCATTTCAGAAACTGCCACAGAGGCCTCAGTGAACAGGGCAGGCAGTGGAGTGGAACAGAAAAATGGACAACCAATGGCAGAAAAACAGAATAGCAGAAATAAGGCAGAAAAGATTGGCTGTAATCTCTAGCATAGATGGCCTTGAAATATTAACAGAGAGAAACACAGGCAGAGTAGATCAGGAGATAGGGTCCATTGAGAGGCTCTATATAGGGAGGCAGTGGGACCCAAAATAAGCAGTGCACCCTATGGGAGTGAAAGGGGAGGAATTACCTTAAAAAGGAAAGCAGAGGATATTGTTAATTGGGTAACAAGACTTAAAATTTACATTATCTCATCATTCTGCTTAGATGGATTACATGCTGTTCCAGTTTGTCTACTTACACTAGACTTGAGGACATGGTCAGTTACCCCAAAAATAAGAGGCCATATTATGGTAATCATCCCTAATTTCCTATCAACTTAACCTGAAGCCCTTTATAACTTATACTGTCCTATTATGACTGATCTTATTTGAATCTGGTTTGTTAGATTGCTGTTTTGTATTGACTGATTTTATTTAAATCTGTTATGACTGATAGCATCAAGTCTAAGAGTATAGGCAATTACACTGAAGATGACAAGATACACTAAGATACCCACTCTGGTTTGATTATTACTTGCTTTTGAATAATAATCTTTATAATGTCTACAATACTTCATTTTTATTAATGTTGTTATACTTGGCTGAGACATCATGGTAACCATTGTAGATCACCTTGTACTGTGGTGGTTTTTTTTGTTGTTTTTGTTTTGTATTTTTGGTTTTTTTTGGTACCGGGGATCGAACTCACGACCTTACACTTGCCAGGCAGGCGCTTAAGCCACTGAGCTAAATCCCCAGCCCTGTACTGTGGTTTTATATGACTTTTTGCTTCATGCTTTTCTAGGAATTGTTTTATTTTTGTCTTGCTTTGTTTTGTTTTTCCCTCTAATACAGAAATGATAGATATACATGTAGGGACTCATGCATGTGTGAGGTATAAATAGTTTACAAGAACCAACTATATAATACATGTTGAAATGAACAACTACTTTGAAGAAAAAGAGATGCTACAGTACCCAGTGCTGATTCCATAATGTCATGATGTGAAATCCAGCAAAACTATCACTTTTTGTTCAAAGTGATTTTAGCTTGTTTTGTTTTGTTTAATTTCAACACACATGCAGGTATGGACAGCTGTTCTGAAGAGAATGAGAGACACTATGACAGCCATTGTTGGCTTCCTGATTGTCAGGTCTTGAAGACCTGAAATGCCTTCCTCATCCTGCTCAGATCAATTCTATACTATGTTGTTTCATGTGAATTCCCTGTGTGTGACAATATGGACAACTATTTGGAAGAAAACAAGAGTCAATACGATACAGAGTGAATATCTCTGATTGTCTAGCTTTGAAATTTTTGTCTCTTACATTGCTTTCTTGTGACCTGCTTTGTTCTGTTTTGTTGTGTTTAATTCTACCCTTTTGATATAATTGCATGTATATCTGAGTGGGTAAGATGGCTGACCATATTGCTGTTTTTGTCAGATCGTAGAGCAGAACTGTTAACAGTCTCACTGTTTGAATGTCTACTTTACATGTTTTAACTATGTATTTGAAAAACTCTTTCCAAGAAGTCAGTATGCAATTTTTCAAGTAATAATTTCTTATGTTTTTTTTTTTGTTGTTGTTGTTTTCCTTTTTTCCTTGGAATTCTATGTTGCTGCTAACCTTTATTCTGTTTTTTTCTCCTTAAATAAAATTTTTAAAGAAAGAAAGAAAGAAAGAAAGAAAGAAGGAGTATTCTGTTTTTTTCTCCTTAAATAAAATTTTTAAAGAAAGAAAGAAAGAAAGAAAGAAAGAAAAAAAGAAAGGAGTATTCTGTTTTTTTCTCCTTAAATAAAATTTTTAAAGAAAGAAAGAAAAAGAAAGAAAGAAAGAAAGAAAGAAAGAAAGAAAGAAAGAAAGAAAGAAAAGGTGCAACTAGGAAAGAAAGAAATTAAAATTTTATTATTGGAAGCCATTATGATCCTATTCTTAGAAGACCCTAAAGACTCTATTGAATGCCTTTTACAGCTAATAAATTCAGCAAGTGGCAGGACACAAAATCAACATTTAAAAATCAATGGTTTTTCTATACACACATAATGAATCAGCTGAAAAATAAATCAGGAAAGCAACACCTGATGGAATTAAAGTCAGTATACTATGGGGATATGTGCATATCCGTGTTTGCTGTTGTATAATTCACAACTGCCAAGATATGCAATGAGCCTAGGTGTCCATTAACAGAATGGGTAGAGAAAACATGGTACATAAGAAATTATTTTAAAAATACAGTATGTTTTAAAACAATTTTTTAAAAAAATTATTACAGTAAAAGACACATTGCAATAATCCCATTGAGGGTATTTGCTGCACTTCAAACACATATTCCACTGTTCTTTCTACTTTCTGAAGCAGTTCTGGAAGTCCTCTTTCGTAAGCGTCTTTATGAGGTCTAGGCCAAAGTATAGTGGATGCCACTACCAAATTCTATTCAACTAAAAGGTTAAAATTTGACAAAGTACTGTTTCGTCAACACATTCTAGTGGGGCGGGGAATACATCTCAGTGGCACAACACCTGCTTGGCAAGCACAAAGTCCTGAGTTCAATTCCCAGTACCAAAATGCAAAAACAACAACAATAAAACCTTTTGGAGTGTTCTTACCAACTATGAACTGGGTCTGGCACTGTGAAATTTCTGGCTCTTCTCCAAAGTCAAAATGACCTTGAAAGGTAAGTATTTTGAGTTGATTAGGAATTTGAGGCAGCCAAGCAGCAAACATGAAATATAAAAGAGGACTCCAAGAACTGCTTCATAAAGTGTAAAGAAGGATGGGATAAGTGTGTTTGAAGTGAGGCTGGATATTTGCAGGGGAACTAATGTGAATGGGTGGGTCTTTCACAGTAAAACTTTTTGTTAAAAAAATTAAATATTTACTATGTTTTTCAATTATATCTCATCTATGCCCGATGAATTAGTATTAAGCCACCAAGAAGAACAAAATTATGTCATTTGCAGGAAAATGGGTAGAAATGGAGATCATCATGTTAAGCCAAATAAGCCAGGCTCAGAAAGAGAAGCAGTCCATGAATGAGTTTTAAGTGTATGCCCTTTATTTTCCTTTCTCTTCTCCAGTGAAGATTCATCTTCATTTCAGTATGTAGTCATAATAACTAGTATACCTAGCTCCAGGAACTAATGTCTTCAATAATTTATCTTCCTGAAATTCTAGGTATCTAATGAAGCATAACTGAAGGCACTGCTGGACTTGTCTACTTAGGGAGTAAAAATGATTTTCTGACTTGAGGCAGAATTAAAAAGAGAATCAAGGATCAGTAGGTAATTTCATGGCTACTGTTAAACAGGTGCTAAAATAACAAACAATAAGGATTTACTCAAACCTTACACAGCCTGCATTTGCCCAGATGGATGCATTGAGTGTTAACGTAGGCATTGCGTGAAAACATTAGAGGACCAATTATTTTTTTTTTAAATGCTGCAATTTCAAGAGAGAACAAAGAGATTCAAATGGTGTGAGAAAACAGATGTTAGCTGAAGCAGATGGGCTGCTTTGTAGGTTGTAAGGAAGAGAATGATGTGCACGGTCTTAAAAACATAATTTTACTTTCTATGTGAGGACTACTAGGGGTACACTAATAGGAATAAAGAAAAACAATTAAAGCTTCCTATTTGTTCATAACCCAGAGATGAGCATATACATTTCAGTAAACTTTTTTCTGGTAATATTGAGCAGCTTAACATAACAACATTCTTTTTAGTAATTTTGACAAAAATTTAACCCTGTGGTTAAATATTTCTTTTAAAGCAATATTATTTCATGAGCTATGTCATTAAATATCATTTGCAAATCATATAGTTACTAGCTGAACACTTTTGAGTTATATGAGTACAATTTATTTAATCACTTCCCTATTATATATGTAGGCTGTTCTCATACTTTCACTATTATAAATAACATTTTGAGGAGCAATATCATCTATTCATTAGGTTTATGTCTTCATTACCTATTTCCACTAGTAATCATAATGGAATTTAGTGAGTTCCTCCTCCGTACTCTCAATAACATTGCTTATTATAATTTGCAAAAACATTAGCAATTATAATTGAAAAATTGTATTCTTTTAAAATTCACATATATTTGATTGTTAATAGAGTAGAATACTTTTGTGTTTATTAGCCATTTAAAAGTGGGAATTATCTGTGCAATTATCCATAGTTTCTGTACATGTATCTATTAGGATCTGATAATATTTGAAGCATGGATTTATTTGCAGTCAAGGATCATATTTGTAAATAACAAACAGAAGAAAACAGTGATAGTAAAGGAATATGGGGAGTTCATAGGGTTTCAGTGACACCTGCGAAGATGATGCCCCTTATGCCTCATTTTAGGTCATTAATTGATTACAAGTTCATGGGCAACCCTGTCTGTATTCCTCACAGCAGCGAAATGCCACCTTACATACATTCTTTGTGCAAAGGATTAAGATGTCCAAATCCAGAGGGAATGCAATGTTGTGAATGCTTCTTTTGAGAAGTCACCTCTGCTGCCCAGAGCCTTTCTGCTACTAATGGCTCCGAACTGCAGTTTCTCAGCCATAGAGGTCACTAGGCCAAGCAACCAGCCAGCAGTAGGCCGGATATGCACAGCTGAGATGCACAATCATGCAGTGGACAGAGCCATTTGATCTTGCAATTTATTTTATTTAATGAGACAGGACACTCACTAGAACAAAAACCTGCAGCATAAGCATTCAAATACATAGTTTCCTTTCTGTTTCCTTCCCTCATTGTCACCTCTGCTGCAAAGAGCCTTTTTGCTACTATACCATCAGATTTTTCATCTTCAATCATCTTCAATTTAGATTTTCACAATTCTAATGTTAATTTAACTGAAATTTCCTGGGCAGCTACCATGTTGATATTCACTTAAACTATTTCAAGTCTTTCAAAGTCTAGGTTATTGGTGAGCATGCTGTTTTATTTAAAATTTATGCAACTTAAATGACCCAAATACTTATAACAAAAGAAGTCAAAATTGTGCTGGGGGATCTTCAGTGTCCCTTCCTGAGCAACTCTCTATCTTTATTCTGCCTTCCACGCTGAAAATAAGTTACTGTGTTCTCACTTCTAAATGGCTTTGCCCAAGAATTGGAACTGGAGGAAGGAAGATGAGTGAGGTCATTATTTGCTCTCCCACAGCTTCCCTGTTTCTGCTGCACACACACAGCTTTGTCCCTAGTCCTACTGAGCACTCCTTTCCTTTGCCATTCAGGCAGGGGTAGAATAAATTTCCCATCATCACTTGCCTCTGGGCACTCAACCATTGTCATCTCTGGGAACTGTTAGCCAAACTGTCCAAGTGTTTCTTTCTTGCCAAGACTTCCTCTGACACACCAAATAATAAATAATAAATAATAAGTGTATCATCCAACTCAAATACATAAAGAGTCCCTTTTTTTCACTTTTTAAATCCTATTACTATGCCTGCAATTCATTTTCTAATGCACTTAGGTTGACAGAAACAAGACAAAACAAATACAGTAAAATATTAATGGCAGAATCTTAGTGACAAAGATATGGTAGCTCATTGTAAACTTTTAAAAAATATTTTTTAAATCTTTGAAATTTTTTAGAAGAAAATGTTGGGCAAAATTTGAAAAATATGAAATACCAAGGTGATATAAGAGAAGCAGCCAATTACAATTATCTAATAATCATTACAAATAATGAAAATATTCTCAAAGGATTACCTTCTAAAGCAGGCTAGAACCTTATGGTCTTGTAGGTAACTTTTTAAAGTATTGAAGAACTTAACCTGATAGTATATGATCAATACAACTTTTTCTGAATTTTTCATTAGTTCCTTTGCAAAGATCTCTAAAATTGGATAACTACTTCATGGAGCAGGAAAGTATTTGTATATTTTGGCTGTCACGTTGATTGTAGCGAGAATGACTAGCGTGTTATTATTATTTGCACAGCTCCTCTCTGTCATGTGGCCAACCTGTTCTGTATGCCCCACACTCTATATTTTTTGGGACTGTGGGTAATGCCATGCCATCTACCCCCCTGGTGTCCTTTTGCTAAATAGTAAGACACTCGCATGCATTTCTGACAACTGTTGTAATGTGCTACCATTTTGAGAGAATGGACTATGAAGAAAGCTAACTCATGAATGGATTAGCCAACAAAATAGTAATATAAGGATGCTTTGTAGGCCTACTTCCTGAAATCAAGAGGTCAAGGGCATTAGGGGCACATTGTCTCTTAATTTGTCTGTTTCTCTTTAAAACTTTGGATTTCTACGCTAAGCAGCATTTTCAAATTCTTTCAGGCATAATCATTCTAGAGCAGCTTTTAATACTATACACAATTTTGTCTCAGTCACTAAATTTTAAAATATTCCTAAGATGTGAGTTTCCAAGATAGGAAGTAAGACTGGCATTTGTTCAAAGAATGAATGACAAAATAAGAAGCAAAGTGTTGCAAATTCCATGCAACAACAAAAATGGTCAGGATAGAGACATTGTGATTTGGAATTCACATTGAAACAGCATGACTATACCAAAATGTCACATATAGCCAAAGTTCTTATCAGTTAACTTGAAGGTGGCATCATATCAGCACAGCCATTTTCCAGTATGCAATGAGTGGCCTTAGACTCAAAGTCCTGGTCACAGCCATTCATGCCAGGTGGCAATGTGTTCAGGGGACAATGTGCCTGAACACTAGGATCCGTGCACCTGTCCCCTGCCATGGCTCAGGGCAACTGAAAAGTGCCCATCGGACCAACAGAGATAGCCTATAGGAGCACAAGTGGTTGCGAAGTGCAGAAACACTGATGTCTAGAGAGAGCCAGTCTTCATATGAATGAAGAGGAGCAAGCAGAGCAAGGGAAAACACGAGTGTAGAAGCCAGAAGAGGAAAGATTTAAAGGAAGGAAAAGCATGTTGCTAAAGAATCTAACACGTAAACATACAGTTTTGGAGAATATGAAATACAGGATGTGAAAGTGTGTCTACTTTAGAGTTAAGTCTGGGGTAGAATGACAGTGGATAATTATCTTTAATTAACTATGAGTATTAAATTTGACATTTTTTTCTTTAAGTAAGTGTTTTTGTATCTCCAGTTCCCCATCTGTAAATTGCTACCTAAATCACAGTGTCTTTTATAAATGTGATTTTAAACAATGTATTAGATGTCAGTACAGTGGTTGACAATAAAAGATGTTCAAATACTTAATAGCTACTGTCTTTCAGATACCAGCTAATATCTCATCACCGACCACAGTTAAGAACTCCAATTGCATATACTATGGAAGGCTAAAGATATCTCTTTCCTCCTCCTTTATATATATATATATATATATATATATATACATATATATATACATATATATATTCTCTTTCTCTCTATATAAATTCTCTCTATATATTAATTATATATATGTTGATAATTCTATATATATTATATATGTTTTAATTCTATACATATATATTTATAATTCTATTTGCAGTATATATTTTAATTCTAGAAATATGTGGTTGAGGTGAATAGGCAGTAGAAGATTTCACTCAAATCAGATGTATAAATAAAAATGTAGTTTCTCTAAAAAGACTTGGAGGTGAAGGCACGAGGTTCAAAAAAGTAGTTTCTTTTACTTCCTACTAATTCACCTTTTTCCGAGTTTTGAAAGAAAACCCCTCTGCCCCATGAAGTCTCAGTTTCCTAAGATGGTCTGGAACTCCTGGCCTCACGTGAGCATGCTGTCTTAGCCTCCCGCACAGCTGGGAGTACAGGTGTGTACCACCATGCCCTGCCATTTCCTGTCTACACAAGGGTCTTCCCAACCCTCCCAGTCTTTGTCAAGCATGCCCGGGAGCACAGAGAAGTATAGGTGGCCCAGGCCTCAGGGAAGGGGTTTATGCTTCTATTGTCCTTCTCTGTGGGCTGTGCTGAGCTCTTCTTACCAAGGATTAGGGGTGGCACCTGGTCTCAGTGTGCCAGCTTCTCAGCACAGCTGGGACCACCTGTGGCACCTCAACCTCATGAACTCTCTGCTAGCAGTTTCTATGTCCAGTTCTTGTCAGATACATACCACCTATACTTATAATCTAATTCTTCTTTATATGAAAGTGTGGAACAAAATTCTACGATCATTTACATAAATGCTTAATCATGATATGAAATGGAAGCTTCCACAATTTATAAAATTCATTTCATCTTCAAGATCATCAGAATTTGCACACAACTTTTTCTTGCTTTTCAGCTTTAATAATCCCAACCTTCCTTAAGGCAAAGGTTTCTTCCACTTGAACATTGAGGCCATAAGCAAGTGAAAAAAAGGAAAATATATTAATAGTCTCTAAAATAATGGATTCCTATTGCGTGGTTTTCTTTTATTCCATGTACCTCCTTTCTACCCACTTCATTTCATGAATAAAAGGCAATTGTCATTTTTTCATTTTATGGGAAAAAGGTAAAACAAAATTTCATAACAAGGTAACAGAATAGCAATAGTTAATATATTACATGTTATTATCTTTAAAATAGTCACTCAGAGTACAAGATATGGGCATAAAAATTCTCCAGCTGATGTTAGCACAAACCTTCCTTTTCTACAAAATAAGAGGTGGTAATAGTATAACTAATTTGCATTTTTCTTTTTTTTTCTTTTCTCTTTCTTCTTTTTCCCTTCACCCATCCTAGTTTCTTTCTCTTTAAAAAATTTCTTCTCATTTCTCAATATCTATTGTACATGACAGACCTTATTTAGTCTTTCAGCTTCTAACACCAGGGAAACAATTTGATGCTTACACATGGGAATCTGATTTATTTCAGTAATGAGTATGGTATCAAGTTGCATCCATTTACCTGTAAAAGTCTCAAGTAAAACCTTCTTTATGTACTCCATTGTATAAAAATAACACATTTTTTTATCCACTCCTTGGTTGACGGGTATTTGGTTTGTTCTCAAGATTTAGATACTACAAATTATGCTGCTATAAATTATACATGACTGAACATACATTGCTGGGGTATGGTGTTTTTGATTCTTCTGGGAAGATATCCAGAAGGGGAATAGCTGAGTCAAATGAGGCCTCTAATCCTAGCTTTTTGAGGAATCTCCGTACTGATTTTCACAGTGGTTGCACCACTCTGCACTCCCACCAACAGTGGAGAAGGGTTCCTTTTTCACCATAGTCTCTCCAGCATTTGTTATTGATTGATTTATTGATGATAGCCATTCTTTCTGGAGTAAGATGGAATCTCAGTGTTGTTTTAATTTGCATCCTTCGAATGATCAATAATGCTGAGCTTTTTTTCATATATTTATTTGCTGTTTTTATTTCTTTATCTGAGAAGTGGATATTCATCGCAGATGCCCATTTTTGGATTGTGTATTTAAATCAGGGAGGACTGATTTTTTTTTTAAAATTTCTTCATATGTTCTCAATAGCAAGCCTTTGCCTGAGGAACAGCTGGCAAACATTTTCTCCTATGTTGTGGGCTGTCTCTTCACTCTGTTGGTGGTTTCTCTTGCTGTGCAAAAGCTTTGCAGTAGGGTGAGATCCCAGTTGTTGATTCTTTGTGGAATGCCTAAGCAATTGGGATTTTGCTCATAAAGTCTTTGCCTGCACCTATGCCTTCAAGAGTTTTACTTGTTCTATTTTCCAGCAGATGTATTGTCTCTGTTTTAATATTTACATTTTTGATCCATTCTAAATTTAGTTTAGTTCACAATGAAAGATATGCGTCCAACTTTAGTCTTCAGCACATACAAAGCCAGTTTTCCCAGAACCATTTATTAAAGAGGCTATCTTTCTTCCAATGCATGTGGTTAGCGTCTTTGTCAAAGGAAAGGTGGTTTAGTGTGTCTGGAGTTGTTTCTGCATATTCTACTCTGCTCCATTGGTCTTTGGTCTGTTGTTTTGATATACCATGCTGTTTTTTTTTTATCACAGTAGCTTTATAGTATAATTTCAAATCTGAAGTTGTGATACCAATAGTCTGGTCTTTGTTGCCCATGATTGATTTTGCTATTCTAGGTCTCTTCTGGTTCCAGATAAATTTTAGGATTGTTTTTACTAATTCTCTGTTATGTTATTGGAATTTTGATGGAGATTGCCCTGAATCTGTATAAAACTTTTGGAAGTATGGTCATTTTCACTATATTGGTTCTTCCTACCCAAGAGCATGGAGTATCTCTCCATTTTCAAATACCTTCTTCAAACTCCTTTTTTTTTAAAGAGTACTGTAATTTTCAATGTAAAGGTCTTTTACATCCTATTTTAGACTGATTCCTAGGTATTTCATTTTGGGGGGTGCTACTGTGGAGGTGTTGTTTCCTTGATTTCTCTATCAGTGAGTTTGTTATTCATGTACAGGAAGGCTATTGATTTTTGAATGCTGACTTTGTATTCAGCTATGCTGCTGAATTTACTTATTAAATCTACCAGTTTTTTAAATGGAGTTTTTGGGGTCCTCTCTGTGGACTAGCATGTCATCTGCAAATAATGATACTTTTTTTTTCCTTTCCTATCTTTATTCTTTTTATTTCTTTCTCTTGTCTAATTGCTTTGGCTAAAGTTTCCAGGACTATGTTGAATAATAGGGGAGACAGTGGATATCTTTGTCTTGTTCCTCATTTTAGAATGAAAGCTTTCAGTTTTTGTCCATTTAGTATGATGTTGGCAGTTTGTTTGTCATAGAGAGCTTTTATCAGATTGAGGTAAAGCCATCTGTTCCAATTTTCTGTAGTTTTTTTTTTTTTTTATCATGAACGGGTGATGAATTTGCCAGAAGATTTTTCTGCATTTATTGAAATGATCATATGATTTTTGACCTTAGCTCTGTTAATATGGTGTATTATATTTATTGATTTATGTATGTTGAACCATCCCTGTATCCCTGTGATGAATCCCACTTGATCATGGTATATAATCTTCTTGATGATTTGCTGTATTCTATTAGCCAGTAACTTATTGAAGATTTTTGTATCAATGTTCATTAGGGAAATTGGCCTACAATTCTCTTAGTTAGGTCCTTCTCTGATTTTGGTATCAAGGTAATGCTTACTTTTAGGAATGAACTTGGGAGTATTACTTCCCTTTCAATTTCATTAAAGAGTTTGAGAAGTAGTAGTGGTCTTCTCTAAATTTCTTTTAGAATTCATCAGTGAATCCCTCAGGATCTGGGATTTTTTGTTAATAGATTTTCAATTACATCATTGATTTCATTGATTTTTATTGGTTTATTTAGGATTTATATCTTCTTGGTTCAGCTTTGGTAATTTATATGTATCTAGGAATCTATCCATTTCTTCTGTATCTTCCATCTTGTTAGAATACACATTTTCAAAGTAGGCATAGAAGATCTTCTGGATTTCTGCATGGTCTCTTGTAATTTCATCCTTTTCATTTCTAATAGCATGGACTTGAATCTTTTTTTTCCTCTTTTTTTATAACGTTGGCTAAGGGTTTGTCAATTTTATTTGATCTTTCAAAGAACCAATTCTTTGAATCACTGATTGTATTTTTTTAGCCTCCAATGCATTAATTTCTGCTCTTATCTTTACAATATCCTGCCATGTATGAGTTTTTAGCATAGCCTGCTCTTCTCTTTCTAGAAGCTTGAAGTTCACCATTAAGTTGTTTACATGTGCTTGCTGTGTTTTTCTCATTTGGGTATTTACTGCTATAAATTTATCTCTTAGGCTTGCTTTCATTGTGTCCCATAAGTTAGGGTATGTTGCATTGTCATTAATATTTAACTATAAAAATTATCTAATTCCCTATTTAATTTCATCTGTGACCCATTGGTTGTTTAGGATGGTGCTATTTAATTTCCATTTATTTATGTGGTTTCTTTTGCTGCAGATCTCCAATTCCAATGCACTGTGTTCTGATAATATGCATGAGATAATTTTAATTCCTTTGCATTTACTTAAGTATGTTCTATGAGCCAGTGTGTGGTCTATTTTGGATAATATCCTGTGTGCAGCTAAGAAGAATGTGTTTTCTGATGTTGTGGAGTGGAACACTCTATAGACATCTACTAACCCCATTTATTCAGAAGTTTGATTTGGTGTTAATATTTCATTATTACCTTTTGTCTAGTTGATCTGTCTCTTGTGTGACAGTGGGGTATTGAGATCTGCCAATACAATTATATTAGGGCTTATTTGATTTTTCATGTCCATTAGTATTTGTTCTATATAGCTGGGTGGTATTTGTTGCACATATATTTATGATTGTTGTCTCTTCCTCTTGGATTAGTTCCTTTATGAGGACATTGTAAACTTATTTA
The DNA here is from genome assembly GCA_004027295.1 of Dolichotis patagonum. Taxonomy (NCBI): domain Eukaryota; kingdom Metazoa; phylum Chordata; class Mammalia; order Rodentia; family Caviidae; genus Dolichotis; species Dolichotis patagonum. The sequence goes on along the minus strand of PVJX010000555.1, from coordinate 42,333 downwards.
TCTCTCTTAATAAGTTTTGGCTTGAAATTTATTTTTTCTGCAAATAGAATAGTTACCCTTGCTTATTTATGTGTTCTTGTGCATCCATTAACTTAGTCTATGAAGCTTTTTTTTTAATTAAATGTGGTTCTTGTATACAGCATATTGTTGGATCTTGCATCTCTAACCATTCTGCCAGCCTGTGTCTTGTGATTGGTGAACTGAGACCATTAACATTGATGGTCATAACTGATATGTATCAACTTATCCTTGTCATGTTATTTTCCTGTTGTTGCCTCTCCCTCTTCCCCTCCCCTCCTCTATTTGTTTGCCTTCCCTGGTGGATTCCTTCTGTTGGGATCCATGGAGCTGTAGTCCTTATTATCTCTTTCTAGAATGTCCTTCAAAACATTTTTGGAGTGCTGGTTTGGTGGTTATAAATTTCCACAGCTGTTCTTTGTCAATTTTGAAAGATAGTTTTGTGGGGTACATCAATCTGGGTTGAAAGTTGTTTTCCTTTAGAGCTTAGAATATTTCACTCCAAGCTTTCCTTGACTTGAGAGTTTATGCTGAGAAATCACCTGTGATTCTGATGGCCTTCCTTTTATAGGTAACTTTTCCCCCTAACAGCTTTTAAGTTTCTATTCTTGTGTTGCATTTATAGAATCTTGACTATGATATGCCTTGCTGTAGATTTTTTTTTTTGTCATAGCTAATTAGAGTTCTATATGTCTCATCTGCATGTAAAATTCTTTTTCTCTACCAGGAAAGTTTTCTGCCATGATGTCTGTGAATATTTTCTTGATAACATTTGTGGTATCACTTGCTTTTTCATTGACCCCATTCAATTTTAAATTATTCTTCTTTGTATCATCTAGCAGCTGCTAGATTTATTTCTCATCATCCCTTGCTAGTTTTGAAAAATCTTTCTTTTCTTGATCACTAACTTCAGCCTGTCTTTAACTTCTGAGATCCTATCCTCACATTTGCGCAATCTACTTTGAATACTTTTAATGGAATTTTTATTCTCTTGGATATCTGCTTGAATCCACTTATGGGTTCCATTTCTTTCCTATGCTGATATTTTCTTAAGCTGGTCTATTTTTTTGTCTGTATCTTCTTTAGCATCACTAAGCATGGTCCTTATTTTGGACACCATCTCTATAGTTATCTACGAGATTATTTCCAATTTCATTTTTTACAGAACCTCATTCAATTGCTTTGTTGTCTCCACTTTAGAGAGGTCTGGTGGGAGGCTTTCAGATTGTCTCACCTCACTAACCCCTGGATTTGCCTTTGGCATACTCAATGTCTAAGTTTCCCTTTTATTTGTCTTTTTCTTTTGTTTCTGGCTTTCTTTTTTTAAAGTTTAATTGCTGGGATGACACTTGTAAATTGCCTATGGTGAGTTGTTTTATTGCTAGCATTTAGAACCCTTAGGTGATGATTATTCCTCTGAGATATCTTCTAGGTATAGTTGGTCTTTGGGTTTTGAGTCTGTTGGAAGATCTTACCTCTTCAGTTTGTTGGAGGTGGGAAGTTGTTTGGCCCAGTCCTTGGTTTTTTGGCACTATGTCACAGTATTTTCTGTGACCCTTAGTTAATCTCAGTCATAGAGTACCAAGACAAACAGCTTTATAGAATAATTATGTCAATTTTGGCTATAGTGGTACCAATAACATCAAATACAGCCTAGAAAATCACAAACTGAACAAACTCTTAGTCAGACACTTTTAACCATATCAACTACATGTGTGGTTGTATAACAGAATCTAATGCAAACCAGAAAATTATATGTAGTATACTATGGTATGTCAACTGATATGTCAGTTTTGCCCTTAGGGGTAAAATTTACTATAGTTTAAGGACAAAATAGAGAATTGGAAGAAGAGGAAGAAGAGCAGAATTAAGGTTGGAAGACCAAGGGGATTACACTAACTTTGGGAAATTGGTGTAGAAGAGTGGAGGTAAAGAGTGAAGGAAGAGATGAAAAGAACAGAACAGAGCCACAGAGAGGCTAGAAACCACACTTACACTTATAAAAAAAATCAAACACTGAAGCAGAAAGAAAGGAAAGAAAAAAGAAAACAAAAACTAAAAATAAAAAACAAATGTGAGAGAGAGGAGGGAGAAGACGGGGGGGGGTACACTTCCAGCTTTGCCTCTGCATTCACTGGCAGACAACCTGTGGAGACAGTAGTCCAGTCCATGTCAATCTATTCCAGCAAGCCTTCAGTAGCTTTTTGCATGGTAGTGGATACTCTCAGAAAACCTGCACTTTTTGGTGGGAACCAGTCAGTCACATTTGTTTCACTGTCTTCTGAGCACCTTTCACAGATCTGAGTCTGGCTGGTAGCCACTAGAAGGAGACAGCCAGAGTTCTGAATTTTGATTTCAGGCTGCCCATCTCCAAGATGGCTCCTGACCAATTGTTTCTTCTGTGGCAAGAGTGAGAACCTTTAACTCACTGCCAGTCAGTGCGGTCCTTCACATCTGCTTCTATTTTCCACATCTGCTGTTCATCCTCCACTGTTATATCTCTCTGCAGAGACTCTTGGGTCACCAGCCATCACCATTACCATGACTGTGTGTCCACAGTGAGTCTGGTCTCAGGAGAAGGTACTACTGGCTACATCCTTCTTCATCAAATTTTCTCTCTTCACTCTCTTGGGGCTTCAATTCATGCTTCAAATTTTTCCTGGGTCCAGGAAACCCACTTTCCTCCTTCTCTTCTTCACCTTGCTATATTCCATTGTCTGAATGGTGACTCTAAGGGAACAATCTCTGCTGCTTAGCACTCCACCATCTTGTAAGACTTCTTGGTGATTTCTTTAGAAGTGCAAAAGCTTTGTAATAAGATGAGGTTCTAGCTGCTGATTCTTTGAACTATTCCCATGTAGTTTGGGTTTTCTTCATGAACTCTCTGCCTACACCTATGTCTTCAAGATTTCCACCTACTGTCTCTCCCAGTAGATTGCCATTTAAGAGAGCATTCATTTGAAGCTGACTTCCTTCATTCCTACATCATGTGTGCAAACACAAACACAGAAGCAAGGACTTCCTGTTGTTAAATATGAGAACAGAATGGGAAAACATGGGGGCAAGTTGGACTTTGCCAGGGAGGCTTCTAAATTTGTTCTGCTGTGAATTCAAACCAGGACACTGGGAACTTAACATCCTGGCCACTTTCTTAGGCTATTAGTAATTAAAAATACATTTAATTACTGAAAATTTGTACCCACCCCCATTACATTTGGCTCATCTGAACACAGAAGCACTGGTGAAATGCAAAATTCTTTAATCATTCTCAATTGCCCAAGCACAAACCAGGCCAAGAGTGTCAATTGCTTCTAAAATAAGATTCAGGTGTTCTGAAAAATGTGCAAGCAGGCTGTTTCATTTTAAATTACTCTTTACTTCATGTACCCACAGGGGAGGGAGGATTGAAGGAAGCGTTTTCCATCTTGGCCTCGCTAGTGGGATGTCAGTTGTGATTTCAAAAAAAGGAAAATGGAAGAAACAAACAGATGCTTCCCCCTATTTTTTGTTTTTGTTTTTGTTGCCCAACCAAACTTGGAGGAACAAATATACACATCCTGGGGTACACTTTGACTATGAGATCACATCTTTGCACCCAGTTATGCACCCTGATTCCAAACCCTTTGGAATGTGATTCTAAAATTATTCTCACTAGACACACAGAACGTATTTCTCCATAACCTGACTTTGGCTTTGTCCATGTCACTTTGTTTGGATAAAGAATGAAGCAGAAGGGACACAGTGTAAGTTCTGAGCCTGGGTCTTCAAAGGCTTTTGACATCATCACAACTAAAATGAAGCTTTATTGTCTCCCTGGTCCCACAAGCAGTATCAGAAATTCATTCAACAGAGAGACCCCAACCAAACACAATGCAAAAGAGCCCACTGAAGCCATCTGGCTCTCAGCTAAGCTTAGACAGATAATATCTTTCCTACTGGTGTACTACTTTTTGTGGTTATTTGTTCAACAGTATCATAGTAGCAGCAGCAAGCTGAAAAATCTAAACCTAAGCATCTAGAGTTAGGCATTCCACATTCTCATTTGGTAGTGTAAGTCTATCCTTCAGTGCAAGTACAGATGCTACATTCTACTGCATTTACAATGTGTACTACTCCTGACTAGTATTCCTTATTAATAATAATAAGGAATTATTAAAATTCCTTATTAATAAAAATAATTAATTCCTCCATTAATAATGGAGTATCACTTTGCTTGCAGTAGTCTGCACAAACTACCATTTCCATTTTCTTGAATTTTAAAATACTTTTTGGACAGCTAAGATCCAGGTATTTAGCCTAAGATCAACTTAATACTAACTAGATCCTAAAATAGGGTCTGCTTTTTAAAAATTGCTTTCTAAGAGTCCTTGACACAGGATTATGACTTCCAGAAAATGTATATCTTCTCCCCATATGGTTTGTGCCTATAAGAACCAAAGATATTCTGCTGTCTGCCCAGCTTGGGGTCTATAAGAAAGCAGACAATATTGAGTTTGAATTACCTGTATGATCTTGGACAAGTTACTTAACTTCTCCAATCCTTAATTATTTGATATGTAAAACTCACTGGGGAGTTAAATTAGGTAAAAATGTAGACTAGACAGCATGATGTCTAACATATACCAATATGAGATACTCAATTAGTGCTTATAATTTTCCTACCCTGATGCTGCTTCACATCGTATAGATTAAAGGGTATGTCTATGCCGAAGAATAGCCTCTTAGGTATTTAATTAGACTGTTCAGTAAAGATGTTCTGTCTATAAGCACAGCATTTTATCTGGGATTCAACATGAATAACACATGGTCCTTGACTTCAGAGAACTAAGAGTAGTAGGGACACCCTGGGTACTGTTTTAAGTGTTTCACTTGTATTGTTTTATGAAACCCCAACAATCTATGGGCTTTCATCTCTGTTTTGAAGAGTTTGACTGAATTCACATCATATATTTAGTAAGCAACAACTGTGTGGTCCTAGGACTCATGTTCTTATCTACTCTTTTATGATAGCTGTTCAATTAAACAGCATATGCTTCATGGTGCACAGTTCTGTCTCCTGCCACTTCCTCTTGTACTTAGGTGCCAGCCAACAAAAGAATCTGTATGGCAGAACCTCTATGAGATTGATAAACTGAAGCAACACAAGGAGGGAAGGTACTAAAAGATATGGAATATATGATACCATTTGTGTTACTAGTTTAGATTTCTTTAGGTATATGTATGCATGAATGCAAATATATACGCAAGACTAGTCACCAAACAGGTGATCACTTGCGAGGTAAGCTTGGAAGAAGGTGGCAATTCAGAAGAATTTGGGTATTATCTGTAATATTTGAAGCTTTCAAAATGAGGCTGTTTTCTATACTTGTTTAATTAAAATTACTATTTTTAGTCTCTCCTTAATAAAAACTTCAATGAGAAACTCCTAAGGCTCACTTAAAGAATGTTCTATGAATTTAGACCAGCTGTATAACATTGGGGCAGAGGAAATACAAAAAGAAAAAAAAAGTTAGGAGTAGAAACTTATAAAACATAGATCATTCCATTGCCCTCCAAATTAGTCAGAGAGGCTTTAAGGGGTGATTACCATGTTTGTACATAAAAGTTAGACTTCTATTCTCACATTAGCATAAACTGACACAATATGTCAAATTTTACAGTCATTTCCTTGGAGTTGGCAATGGAAGAAAGGAAGAACAGATATTCCTATGTTAATAAGTCTCCAAATGACTAGGATGAAAGCAAAGCAGCTTAGTAGAGCAAATAGCGAGCATGGCTCCAAGGGACCTGTTTCTATTTCTTGTCCTCTGTCAATTCAGTCACCAACTCCAGAAAACTAGAATTTTATATACAAAGGACCTTAGGGACCAGACAACTTGGTTACTTTAGAGATGAGAAAAAAGACACATAGGCAGAGAAAGTGAGTTTTCCAAGATTTTTTGCTAGCAGGAGATCTCATACTACAATTCCAGTCCTTTCCTCCTTATTGCATGGTCTGATGATGATTCCTCCATTTATGAATGAAAATGGAGCCATAGCGACACCGTGCACAGCGTGGAAGATATAGTGATGCACATTTGTGCATGGCACTCTCACCTAAACCTGAACATTTTATTAAGCAAAATTTGCTCTTGAAAGAGACACTGGAGAAAAGAGGCATACCCACTAATGTTTATTCATGAAATGTTTTATCCTTAAAATAGGTACTTACTGGGTATTATGAATATGATAGAGCAATAAGTTATTTTGGCAATTAGGAATAAATTCCCTTTCCAGAAATTAAATCTAGTAGAAGAGTATCATGGTTGTATGCCCCTGCAATATTAGCAAATGTGAGAAATGTAAAAGAACCCAGTAATATATGAGAAGGATAATATAGTATGACTAAATAGAGTTAATCTTTAATTCACCATATTAAAGAATTTAAGAAAGTTGGAGGTATAGGTCTGTGGTACAGCACTTGCCTAGTATATGAAAGGTCCTAGGTTCAATCACTAGCAGCACAAATAAAAAATAAAAATGGACAAGGAGAGGGCGAGAAGCATTTGATAAAATTTAAACACCTATTCATGTTTAATCTTCTCAGAATAATAGAAATAGAAGGGATATTCCTAAATGTCATAACATATTTTGATAACAAATCCAAGGGTAATATATTACATGGTGAAACACTAAACACCTCTCCACAGTATCAGGAAAAATTTCTAATCTTACTACATCTATCCAACAATGTAGTACATGTTCCAGTAAGTGCAATAAACAAACAAAAATTCAGGTCAAAGGAGAACAAGTGTCATTACCTATACAGTGCTGTATATTGAGTACTTGAAAATTCCTGTATAAATTAAAAATTAAACAAATGACACTAATTACTTAGCAAAGTCACAAGATACAATGTCACTACACAAAAATCATTGTACTTTTAAATAACAATTCAAAGATAAGTTAAATACGAAAATGAAACACAAATGAATTTAGCAGAACATACATAAACTGTATAATGAAGACTACATAAAATTGTCCAGAAAAACTTTTAAATATTTTTGAAAATATAACATGTAATGATATATAAGACACAATACACATGTTCTTATGCCAATTTCTACTATATAGATAGATTCAACAATCCCTTTCAAAATATCAGCAAAATTTTCGGAATAAATTACTCATCTGATCTTATAATTTCCTTGAACATTTATATAATCTAGAAGACTCAAAACAACTTTGAAAAGTAACCATGTTGAAGGGTTCAGATTATGTGAATTCAAGGTTCATTATTCAAATAAAGTAATCAAGAAACTGTGAGACCAGTATAACAATAATGAAGTAGATAAACAGAAAAAATAGAGTCTAAAATCCATACAAACACTACAAGCATTTCATGCCCCCTGGAATGGCTAAAATAAAAAAGCTGACAAGATCAAATGTTGGCATGGATATACAGCAACAGCAGCTCTCATTCACTCCTACTGAGAAAATGGTATAAACACTCTGGTGGACAATTCAAGGTTTCTTAAAAAAAACTAAAAACACTATGTTTACTGTGTTTACTATGTGACCTAGAAATTTTATGTATTTGCCAAACAGAAACAAAAATATTTAATAAAATATTGAACAAAAAATATTTAGCACAAAGCATTTAACAAAAAGTATTTAATAAAATACTTCTACCACAAACTCACTAAGAGAGAAATTATGGAAATGACACCTTTCACAATAGTATCCAAAACAGTGAAATACTTAGGAATCAACATAACAAAGGATGTAAAGGACCTATATATTGAAAATTACTGTACTTAAAAAATAAAAAGGAGATTGAAGAGGATGTCAGAAAATGGAAAGATATTCCTTACTCTTGATTAGGAAGAAGCAACATTGTGAAAATGGACATACTCCATAACTACTATACAGATTTAACACAATCCTAATCAAAATACCATTAACATACCTTACAGATCTAGAAAAAATATTCCTAAAATTCATTTGGAAACAGAAGAAACCTAGAACAGCAAAGGCAATGGTGAACAATAAAGGTAGGGCAGGAGGCCTCACAATCCCTGACTTGAAATTATACTTCACAGTTACAGTGATAAAATCAGCATGGTAGTGGCAAAAAAATAGACCTGAGGATCAGTGGCACAGATTAGAAGATATAGGCTCAACTATGAAGACTTATCCATCATATCTTTGACAAAGAGGTTAAACATGTTTGCTGGAAGAAAGAAAGCCTCTTTAATAAATGATGCTGGAGAAACTGGCTTTCCACATGCCGAAGACTGAAACTAGACCCATGTTTATCACCATACATTAAACTAAAGTCAAAATGGATCAAAGGTCTAAATATTAAAATCTAGACACTAAATCTGCTGGAAGACAAAATAGATAGAAATCTTGAAGACGTAGAGGTAGGTAAAGAGTTCATGAACAAAATGCAAACTGCACAAGTACTTCAAAGAATCAAAAATGTGTTCTTATTTTATTAAAAAACGTTTTTGCACTTCAAAAGAAATCACCAACAGTCAAGAGAAAACCCACAGAATGGGAAAGAATTTTAGTCAGCTGTCCCTCAGACAAAAGACTTATGTCTAGAACATATAAAAAACTGAAAATCACCAGGCCTCCCAAATTCAAAGACCCAATCTAAAAATAAGCATTTGAGATGAACACGCACTTCTCAGATGAAGAAATACAGATGGCAAATAAATAAATAAAGACATATTCAACATCACTAGTATTTGAGAAATGCAAATTAAAACAACCTTGAGATTCCATTTCACTCCAGAAAGAAGGACTACCATTAAGAAACAACTGATCACAAATGTTAGCGGGGCTATGGCAAAAAAGGAACCTTCTTCACTGCTAGTGGGAATGTATATTGGTGCAACTGTGGAAATCAGTGTAGAGATTCTTCAGAAAACTAGGATTGGAAGTCCCATTCAATCCAGCTATTCACCTTCTGGGTATGCTCCCAGAAAAATAGAAAATGTCATGCTATATAGCGACATATGTGTACCCATGTTTATAGCAGCACAATTTGTAACAGCTAAATCTTGGAAACAACCCAAATGCCCATCAACCACAAAAGGGATAAAACAGGTGTGGTATTTTTATACAATGGAGTATTACTCAGCTGTAAAAAGGATAATCTTGAAGCTTTTATAGGTAAATGGAGGCACTTGAGACCATACTTATAAGTGAAATAAATTGAACTCACATTTATAAATATCATATTGTCTCCCTAGTATAAAAAATAAAAGGCTGAAAGAGTAATAAGATCCAAAATGTACAATACATATTGTAATAGTGAAAGGGAAAGAACGTGATTAAAAAGGAAAGAACAACTGCATAGGGAAAAGGAGAGAAGGAGGAAAGGAAAAGATTATACATATGTTGGTAAACATATATAAAGGTATGTATGTATTTGTATGTGAGATAGATAACTATACTATGAACCTCTGATAGTTCAGAAATAACAGTCTGTGTTGTCACTGTTTAATTGGTTATTTTTGTGCCTAGATCTTGTAACCTGAACAAATACTTCTAAGATAAAAATATGCAACATATTAACTAGTGTTAATTTCCCACTTTTTAAAAAATTCTGTATCATTTCTATCCATTTTTTCAGTTTTGATTTTTAAAATAAAAATAAATAAAATAAATTGAAATATTGAAAAAAAAAGGATAGTCTTAGTGCCTGTCCATAATAGCTGAAAACTGGTAACAGTAAAAATATACATAAACAGGGAGAGGAATAAAAATATTATTTTATATCTAAATAATGGACTACTACTTGCAGTAAGCTATACATACATAAAATTATACAAGTAAATCTCTAAAACATCAGGGAGAGAGATGGAGAGAGAGAGAGAAAGAGAGAGCGAGATATAAAAGAAGTTCACAAACATGTAAAACTAATTTACGGGACTAGGAATCTGAATAGAAGAGTTTTTGGCAAGATGTTGGGAGGAGGAGAAGGGCATGAGAAGAGTTCCTGGGATGATAAAATTATATTATCGTGGGTGGTTAATACATAAGTGCATATACTTGTAAATGTAATATGCACTGAACATGAAATTGAATACATCTGTGCTTCTGGAAGACCATTTTATATGCAAATTTGCTTGAATTAGAAAAAAACAGATAATAGTTCCTCAGATCTCAAAGAGGAAAGATACTTACACATTCTGTCTCAGGATAAAGGACTGATTTTGTTTATAATCTAGTGACTTTTGTTTAAAATCTAGTGTATAATCTAGTGTAAAATTTAGTTTCCATTTCATTACTAAAATAAAAAGTATCGAACATCATTAAGCAGAAACTGTCTATTTTTTATCCTCTCTCTTTCTCTCTGTCCCTTTTTTCTCCCTCAATTTTTCTCTCTCTTTTCCACTCTCTCTCTTTCTGTTTGTCCCCTCTCCCCTCCTTCCTTCTCTCTCTAATTCTCTCTTTAACCATTCTCTTCTCTTTTTCCCTTCTTTCTTAAAAATGCCTAAAGAATAGTGGGAAAGGTTCTTTGAATAGTACAATTTCACATAATACAACAAATGAAAGTGTGTCTACATAATTATACATGTCTAAATCCTTGTCCATTAAACTTTTCTCTGTGTGTCTTCACAAGCCCCTACCAGAGCAAGTTGTTCCTGTAGCTCCTTTAAACAGAAACTTAGTGAAAGTGTAGATTCATGGAAAGCTACTTCTTTAGGTCAGTGTATTTCATAGAAGCCTTTCTCTTGATTTAATTTTCCAGTGTTCAACAGTTTCTGATGTGGACCTGATCTCAACTGATCCACCTTGCAGTTGTTGGATTTCACCCCCTGAATCTGCGTCACACTATGGTTAAACAAGTTTCATGATTTCTCAGTGGGCAAAGATGGGCCTGTGTGTAGGCCTGGAGATAGATTCTGGCCCTGGTTCTATGTCATTGCAACAGCAATGGTTTTGTGCCCACTAAAGGTGGATCAAATCTACTGATACAAAGAATACAAATGCGCAAGATACAGTTTCTGCATATAAGCAGATATTTTTGGCTCTTGGTTTGCCAATAATTGCACTCTAAATTTCACAGCACTCTGATTATAAAATTGCCTTTGCTATCTTTCAGAAAGGCTGCTTCATATTTTTGAAAAGGATGTTTTCCCTACTGCAGTTCTAATTCCTTTTGAAGGTTTCAAAATCATAGGTTCCATCATCCATCTTGTAATCATTAGTCTTATAATTACGTAAATCATGGGTTCCTAAGTTTCTGTTTTGATATAAGTAGTCATTTTTCATTCTAATTATGACGTGTGTGTGTGTGTGTGTGTGTGTCTCTCTGTGTGTGTGTTGAAAATTTGATCATTTAATTTTTTAAAATTTGGTGGGTCTCTGTTTATAAAGACCTCCACTTCTTGACTTTCTCCTAGTAAATCTGTCATCTATAAATGGCTATATAATTCAGTATTATCTCTGAAATCAAGCTTTGTCTTTTCTAATAAATAGACATTGAGTTATTATAGAATAAAATTTATTGTTTTCTCTGTGTTTGGTTTCATATATCTGCCAGTTGTTGTCCTCCATTGGATAAACAGTCACTGAAAGCAGAACAACATTTGAGATTTCAGGTGATAGATAATTTGCTTACATTTGTTATGTTTGTGGAAACACTATTTCTTCTAACATAAGCAGGAATTTGTAATAACATGGGCTGATATTGATTACAGGAAGATGATCAACCATGAGGTCCTACCTGTAAAGTCCATTCAAGTAAGCAAACATCTCTGGAGCACCCACTATGTGTAGAATCTAAAAAGATATAAACATTTACCTCTGTATCGTTAACATAATCACATATTTCATAACGATCATGCACTCACCCTCTCCAAATTAAGAATTTTTATAAAAAAGCAAAACATTCCAAAATGTCCTTGTGAATGAGATGAGAAACCAAAGGGATGATACAATCAAACATTCTATAGTTGTGCAGAAGATGATTCTATGCTGGTCTGCAAGGTGGGAAGTTCACAGCCAATTTTTGCACTAGTTTACCAAAGAACACACATGTGGACAGAAAACTTACCAGCAGAAAGGAAAATCTATTGAGAAATGATAGAGCATAAGAAAACTTGTCCACAAAAGGATTTTCCAAGTAGGATTTTTAACAACTAACAATTGCTAATATTAACTGAATGCTTATATGACATGCCAGGCACTATTTAAAACTTTATATGCCATAAAGCATTTAACTCTTCCACCAGGTAGATGTTACTGACTCTATCTGACATGTGAGCAAAACTGTGCACAAAAAATGTACCGAACTGTAACACAGCCAACAAATGGCAATACTGAGATATGACCCCAGCCCAGTTGCATAACTCATATGTTCTTCACTATGATGGTATATGATCGTGTTCACTGAGTGGAATAAGTAAGAATGTGTGCTGATTAATGTTTCCAACACATAATATTTCAAATACGCATATCAGCTTCTCTGATCTAGGTCATGTGTACACACCACCTTGATGTGTATGTAGAGCTCTGCTTCAAGGTCTACTCAGAGACCCAAAGACCAGAATCAAGCTGTTCCATCCACATGTTCCTTCCTATACTCTTTAAACAAAATCTTACTGAAACATGTATTGTGCTGATTCCAGAGTCGGCTTCTAGAGTTTCAAAAACATGTGAGAACTTATACTGTAGGCCAATGCATATCATGTTTTTAATTGCTTTGATTGTAACGGCTTTCTCCACCATGAAAATCTTAGAAGAAACCCTGTACTATATATCAGATAAAATGAAGAATTGGTCCCCAACAGGTTTATCATTCACTATTTGACAGGAAACGCTTTCTCATTTGCCCAGTTCCAAAAACAAATCAGTGAATCCTGCAGTTAGTAATTGGCAGAACTGTAGAATTCCAAGCAAGGAACAATAAGCTGAGAGCTAGAAACCTGGACTAGTTTTACTTTGGAAACATTTCTCAGTCCTCCTAGCGTTACTGTCTTCATTCTCCAAAAAAGGTGAGAATGTCCAGATATTCCCTATGGCTTCAGATATGACATTCTACAGCTCTATAGCACTGATGATAAAACTTTTAGAGGCTGATGATAAAACTTTTAGAAACCCACTTATTTGTCACAAAGTGCTAACACTGCAACTAAACCTGAATGCTAAGCTTCTGGGGCCATGTTGGGGCAACTTTGGCTCACTGGGGCAACCTGGCTTCCATGGCAACAGAGAGGCCTCTGAATGCCCACTGAACCACACATAGCATAAGTTGAACCCCACTAGTCTATAGAATTAGTGCCGATTGGCTTTGGAATGGGATGCTCTTTCTGATCTGAATTTCCTGGGGGTAATACTCTGATAGATAGCAGAAAGATACCCTATTATAGCCCCCCCCCCCCACCATTTCTAGACTTTCTACTGCTCAGTCAGTTGTGCTCCTGGGATAATTATATTGTAAAATCCACTGAGAAATCCAATACAACTCTCATTTCTCTGAACAACACAGCAATTTCCAGCAGGTGTTAGGTGGCTTAAAAAAATGTGAAGAAACACTGAGGGGGGGAACTTAACACCAGCTGTAGCCCATATAAATACTACCACACAGGTGTTGGGAGGGGAATAAGTTCTCCAAATTATGCAAATTAGTCACTTTTCTTGACAACTCAACTTTTTAGAACAGCTATACACGTTTCTTCAGGGATTTTTATTAACTTAAAATTGTCAACTATGTTTGTGAATTATTTCATATAAATTACATCTTCAAATTTCTGTTAAAAACTTGATGTCAAGAGAATTAATGATTTTTCTCAGACAACATATGAAGTGCAAAAAGAAAGATGAGCTGCATCACACAGATAATGTACCTGCATCATTATAACCTTGGCTTCATATTCCTCTCCCATTCAACCCTATTGCCACATCCATTAATGAAAACAGCAGTTGAGTTGAGTTTCTGATTAGGTATATTGCTTCCTCCTCTAATGGACTCCAATGAACTACTGCCCCAAAGAAAAACAGCTTCATGGAACATAAAACCACAGACAAGCACACGAGTATTGGCACAGAGCCTTAGATAAGAGAAGATGTGCTCACAAAGAAGCAGTGTTTTATATTTACTAAATATACTGAAGAGATTCATTTTCCCTTTACCTGACATTCAGTAAGACTCGTTTACAAATGGACCAGGAAGGCATCCTAAGATGATGTCTTACGTATTACTTAGTTTCTTTGTCATTGCTGGGACAAAATACCTGACACCCATAAAGTAAAGGAGGAAAGGTTTATTTTAACTCACAGTTAGTAGAGTTTCAGTTCATAGTTGGCTGGCTCTAATGCAGGGCAGCATGGGAAGGGAGAAACAGTTCATGGTATGGCAGGCAGAAGGCAGCGATCCTTCCTTCTTTCCCTGTTTTATTCCATCCAGGCTACAAGCCTATTAGTTGGTGCCATCTGCACTCAGGCTGGGTCCTCCCATTATCCCCACCCAGAACTATGCTAAACCAATCGGTGCACCAATCCGTTATCACACATCCATGGTGCAGTCACACCCCAAAGCCCCACCTTTGAATACATACGGGTTTGTAGGTTCTCTAGATGTAAACCATAACATCATAGTATTTAAGTGTTTTAGGCACATTATCTTTCAAGTTTCATCATATCAGTGAAACATTTAGAAACAGTCATAGTCAAACTCTTCCAAGACTATGGCAACTTAAAACCACGAGTTCCTAAACCAGCACACAGCAGTTGTACAGTTTTAACAACAGACAAATCATATCTAAGAGTTATGACTACAAAGCATTAAGTATCTGTGCACAAACAACCAATGTCAGCTGTTATAATACTGACTCTGCCACCAATCAACTCTCCACAAAGAGATGCACACACTTTGAGCTTAAATAGCATCTTTCCTATTTAGAAGTGTTTCTCAACCATGGCTCAAATTAGAAAGCTTCCAAAGAATAGTAATCTCTGTGCAGTCACCAAAATCTGAATCTCTTGTGGATGAAGATTAGATACTAGTTTATAAGTTTATAGTTCTATAAGTGATTCTAATGTATAACTAAAATTTAGAGTAACTATATCAAGAAGGTGGTAGAGCATGGGGATGGTGATACCAGAGATCAAAAACACTAACTCTTTCCTGCTTTGCCTGTTAAGAACAAGTATATACAAGCCAAATAAATGACCTTAGCACCAGAAGTCATAAATGAGATTCATGCTGAGTGTCATACATTCTAGCTGGTCCAAGATAATCTTAGAGTATCTCTGTTGGTTCAATATAATTATTAATAGTACTTACTTCTATTTTAATGCTATGTGGTTTAGATAATAATTTATATGGTAATCTCATCAATGAAAATCTCTAAGAAAACCATGTACAAATCTCAAGGGAGTCCTTTCTTGTCTACCTGTCACATGGTAAATCTCAGTGGCTCTCAAGAGGCTACTTGTCACTGGAAAGCATCTGTAGTTAATTTCCTTTTATTACCTTTGCAACTCAGGTTAGTATCTTTGCCTTCCATTCTACTTTCCTTCAAATTTGACACATCTCAGCTACATACCATGAGAAAGATTAAAAAATTCCAATGTTCATACCATGACCCAGGCTAATAAAAGCAGAATATTTGGGGGCATATCTCATGCATCAGTACTTTTAAGGGTCTGTAAACAATTTAAATGAATAACAAAAACTGAGAAACAGAGCTGCCCAAGTGGTTCCAATAAGCACTCTGAATTTAGTCTACTTTAGATTAAAAGAGTCCTCAGAGTCAGTCTATGATTGTGCTGATGCCCAGACTTCATTAGTTTCTTAGAAACCTTGTAATAGAAAGTAGTCTTCCTGTCAGTAGCTAGTGGGAGAAGATGTAAAAAGTGGCACTGACCTTGCTTGAAGAAATTGTGCCAATGTTGATGCAATGGAATCAAGACTGGAAACTAATAAAATAGAAAACATTAATGCAAATCCAGCCACAGAATGACTACTTCATCATGTATACTCTCTCCCTCAATAATAACTGCACAATTTCTTTTCCTTTATTTCAAATTACTTTCTCCTGAGTTCCATCTGTCTGTCACATGCATAGAAGTATGCAAACCTCAAAGTCATTATGTGCATTAGCTAAAAGAGTCTTTAAATGTTCACCATCAACCATGCTGTGATTGTAAAGTTATATTGGTATAGCACACAGAGCACACCAACAAATGCCCCAGAAGTTACATCTGGGAGAGCATCATGGTCATAGGCAAGCCCTAACCCTCCAGAATTAGCAGTTTTTAAGGCTGCATACCTACGGAGTAAAAATATTACTAAGTAAAAATGATAATGTTTTAGATGCAGTTCCAGTATTAACTGAGGATCTCTGGTCACCCAGAACCCATGGATAGGAGAAATAAGACACAAACAGAAAAAGTCAAAGCTTAACTGAGTTCTGTGACAGTTAAACTGGTCCCTGGTTCCTATTCTCTGGTACTGTTTTCCTAATCTGCTTCTGGTCATCATGAGATGAATAGTCATTCTCTGGCCAATCCTTCTAACAGGATGATTCTGTTTGGCAGCCATCAGCCATGGACTGAACCCTCTGAAGCCAGGAGCCAAACAAACTCTCCTTTTTAAAACCATGAGTGTCTATTTTAATTACTTCTATAAAGCATGTAAAAGAAATAGGAGGATGTGGAATGGGAAATAGTTGAGAAAAAGTCTACATATTACCATAACTTCTTGCCTCCAGTATGTATATCACCCAGAGGATTATGACACTTGAGAATTGTACATATTTATTTCTATACAATTTGATAAGGTATTCAAAGGCAATAGCATGCATATGTTTGCAAGTATGTTTACAGGACTTATGGTTAGGGAGACCTAAGTTTGAATTCTATATCTAAGTTACATGATTAGTTAAGTCAAACTCAGATTATTAGTTTCTTCATCAGGAAATGAGGTTTGTGCTGTTTATGGCACAGAAGACACTAGATGAATGAAACAACCATCTTTTTGTACCTAGCAATGCAAACAAGCAACAACACAAATAAACCACAATACTTGGCACACAAAGCATTCTCAAAAATGACAAGTGAGCCTAACTTTGAATAAGTAACACTTATTTAGTGATTGCCTTTAATCCCTGATAAGAGTGCTATCTAGTTTCTGGATATCAGTGTGAACGCTGTTCTCCTAGGCTGTTACTTTCAACATACCGATTCCATGTCTGCTTTACTCCCCACTGCCCTCTGTCTTCACTGACTTGTGCCCCACCTTGAATAAAAATAAATACCACAAACATTAAAATTTGCCTAAACTTTAGTCTTTCTGAAGCATGTGGATATATAACACATTTTTGTAGAAAACTACACAGTGTGAATCAGAAAAAATTATAAAATTTCACCCATACAAAGTTAATAGGAGATTACCCTTTACCAAAAAAGTAGTTACTCTCAAAGAGTTTATCAACTAAGTGCTTAGGATTGAGTTGGATTCCTCTGCAGACAAAGATCCTCACACGAAGATTTGGGATTCAAAGTTATACAATGCCTACTGCTTTCCGCTGCTTCTGATGACTCTGTGATTGGGACACTCCATTTAAATAAAAGAGGAAAGATTTTAGGAGTTGTTAGGCCTAAGGAGAAAACTGCTGAAATGTTTTCTTTAATATAGTAACAAGAAGTCCAAATTCAAAGGGATAGAAAATGAGCAGGCTTTGGCCACAAAAGGCTAAAAGGGATAAAGCCATAAAGCTAAGCCAGGGTTTTCCAGAAAAGTAAATGGAAATATACTGCATGCTAATGAAGGGAAGAGAGGATGCTAATACTTAGATATCATCACACTACTCAAGATTAAGGAGTATTTAATCAAGTTGCACATGTCTCCCAGGGGCTTTTCCCTTTGCAGTTTTTTTTTTTTATTCTAAATCCTTTCTTTAAAAACATCATTCACATGTATAGCTTTGAATGACACAAATATTTCAGTACATTATAAAACTATATTTTCTTCCTGGAGATGTTTCTGTTGGCAGTACAGGACATTGCACCTAGGGCCATATGCACGCTACAAAAGCACTTCTAGCACTAAGCTACACTCCCAGCCCTTTTTATTTGATTTTTAAATTTTAAAACATAGTCTTACTACGTTGCCCGGACTGAGCTTGTGGTCTTCCTGCCTCAACCTGCTGAGTCCTGGAATTATAGGCATGCCCCACAGCATCAGGCTCTGCCCTGATTCTTGAGAATACATGATTCTTTGTCCTCGACAAACTTCTCAGGCATCATTTACTCTTCCCTTTTCTTTGCTATTCATGTCAAGCTAGATTCCTGGCTCATTAATACCCCAAATCTATTACATCCTGTCTGTACCTACAGTCCTTGCTCTAGTTTGGTTCCCCATCCTCTGTCCAAAAGTCCTACCAGGATCTTCATGATTCCCTTACATGTGACTCTGCCCATCTACCTTTCAAATCACCACTAACTGACCTATCAACAACCTTAAAATTTTCAGGCAACTTTAATTTCAATTTCAAAAATCCAACATAATGCTTTCCACTATCTGATCTCAATTTCTCTATGTAGGCTCACCTCTCTTCCTACCAGAAAATCATTTACTTGCCTTTTAAAAAATAACTCCATGTCCTTTAAAATTATATTAGCCTTTTAAAAAAGTTCTTCAACTTCTACTTTTATGACAAACACTATCATATCCTTTAAGATTCCTCTCTATAATCACATTTTCCAGGAAGCTTTCTTTAGCTTTTCCAGGCAAGTTTTCAATCTGCTCTTTATATTTCCCATGTACTCACTCATATAATTAAAGCTATCACCCTGAATAATAATTATGTGTCTGCATGCCTGCCACTTCTGCTAGATTAGGGCCACTTCTAAATAAGGACACTCTTTTATTCATCTTCATGCTCTTGACCTCCACCACCACCTGCAGACAAGGTACAGCACAGTGCCTGATACCGACTAGGATTCTAGTACATATCTGTGGCCTGGAAAGCAATGTATCAGGTATCACAAGTTGAATTTTTCAAAAAGAAGACCAGAAATGCACAGGTATCCACAGGCATTTAGTAAGGTGTAACTCTGTGATTAGCACATATGGAAAGAATCAGGAGTGGGAGGAAAGAAAAGTCAAGCTGTGATGGTGGCCCAGTGACAAGCCACCGATGCTTCTACCAAGAGCTCTAAATGGTCCTTTGGAGTTGTCCCAAGCTGGACTGATATGGGCAGGCCTTGACGCTCACACATTATTTATTAAACGTGGGCTATGATGGGCAAGGCCATGACCTTGGGTGGCAAAGCTGTCTGCAGCTGAGCCCATCCCTGGATCATCTGCTAATAGCGCTGCCAAGTGCCCAGCCCCCCCGTTTTTCCTTGTGCAGGGTCTGGGGAATGCATTCACCGTGTCCATGACTGAGGCTGACTTCATATAGCTATAAATGAATGAGTTATAAACTACAATCACCTAAAGTAGTAGAGATCCCCATAACAGTGGCATACACTCATCAGAAGCTTTACTTTTATTTTAACAGGAGTTCTGAAAATAGAAATGTACTAGCGTTAGCTTAGTAACCTGAGGTCTCGCCAAACCTCTGCGTGTTGAAGAACAGCTGTGGCAGCTCCATCCACTGTGTCCACATCCCAGGGAACAGAAATGAGAAAGGACCAAGAAGAAAAGGCTGACATCTGTTGGAACCCAAATGTCCTAGTAACCTCCCTATCAGACTTCCATTTGCATTTTGCTGGTGGGAACACTATCACATGGCTGGTCCTAGATGCAAAGGAGGTTGAAAATTGTAATTTTTAAAACTGGATGCAAATATCCTTCTCTCACATGCCCCCAAGACAGAATTTGTTAATGAAAAAAGGAAGAATGGACATTATGTAGCCACTAGGCATTTCAGCCGTATAAATGCAGGTATAAGAATCTAGGCTCAGAACAAAAAATAAGTGACTTGTAATAAGGCCGGAGAACATGGAAAGAGGGCAGAGTCAGAAAGTAATTGCTGTTTTGTATAGTAACTGCTTCCCACTTAATATAACAAAATTATATGAATTAATAAGGCCTGCCGGAGGAAATTAAGGAAAAAGAGTGGCATGTAAACTGACACAGCAGAAAGCGGACTGCTGGGACAAAGTCATCTTAAATAAGAGGGCAAAGGAAAGACCAAAACAGGAAAAAGATGCTACCAAGCAGTAAAACAATACAGCGAGCATCAGACACAAGCACAAGGATTTCAGCCACTAGTCAGCAATGTTCCTTAGAACTTCAAGTGAGAAGTCACAAAAACCAGCCGGGGTGTGGGGAGTGTGTTTAAAGCTTGTTGCCAGTGTTCATAAAAGAAGCTAAAGGTCACATTCTGAGTTTAGAAACAGGTTTCCCTGATGTGAGGATGATGTTGTAAAGAGGGCTCTGACACTCAGGAGGAGCCGACGCCCTCCACCACCTCCTCAGCAAAGCCGGAAGAAAAGCTATGGTGGCAAAAAGCAACAGGAGCTAACACACTCAGAATTCCTGGAATCAGAAGCCGAAACCAAAGGACAAGCAATTTTAAACAGAAATCAAGAACAAAGCAGGAATGGGGCCCTAGCATAGCCAGGGGGTGACCAATACCAACTCTACAAATATGAAGGTATGAATACAGAAAAATGTTGAATGAGCCACTAGGAATTGTACAAGGTATGATAAAAAAAAATGTTTAAATCTTAAAAACTGACTGCAGTAAAAAGACACATTTCCGTCAACGCCCCTGAAAGTAATCTTCCTTGTTTCAAATACACTTGCCCATCATCCTTGCTGCTTTGCAAAGGAGCTCTGCAAGTCCTCTTTCTGGTCTCTAGTTGCACCTCCCTGACTGCCCTGATGTCCTGAGTGGACGCCAGATGTTTAACTTTTGTGATTATTTCGACTTTGGCAACATGGCAAAAGTCACAGGACGCCAGAACTGGTGAATGAGTGAGGGGGATGAGAACACGCTGTGAAGTTTTGGCAAACCTGACTTTCTGTCAGATGGCACTCAGCAGCAGTAGTCAATGTACTCTTTTTTTTTTTTTTTTTTTTGTGGTACCAGGGATCGAACTCACGACCAGGCAGGCGCTTGAGCCACCGAGCTAAATCCCCGGCCCAGTCAATGGGCTCTTAATCACACCTCTTAGAGACACTGAAGAGGGCTCCCAGAACTGCTTCAGAAAGTGGCATGAACGATGAGGTAAGTGTGTCTGAAGCAAGCGGAAGTGTTTTGAGGAGGGATTAAAGGCAATATGTCCTTTTCTGCAATAGTTTTTTTTTTAATTTTTAATTTAAACTTTCACCATGTACTTTGATTATCCCTCGCAACTTCATTCATTGAAGTCTGGGCTTCCAGCCACCCTAAGAGGTGAGCTAATTCAATCCTGCTGCAAACAGCTGTCCAGTTCATTCTCAGAAAGTTCTGGGAACTTCTTTATGAAAACATGTTTTGATAATTTTATTACTCTTTCTTTTACAATTAATTTTTTATTCATGAGAGACAGAGTCTTTCTAGTGACTACTCTGCCAAAGACCCTGAGTTTCAATTCTGGTTCTGCTGCCAACCAGCTTTCTGATTTGGAAACATAACATGCCTCTGAGCTCATCTTCTTGTTTATGAAATGAAAGTGACATCTACCTTTCAGTTCTCTCCATCCTCCATGTAAAGACTAATGAAGGATGCATTTTAATCCTTCATAAAATGCCTCATAATTCTTTGGAACAAAACCTTACCTAAAAATTATTCTTTGATATTTTAGTAGTAAAGTCTGCTGGCCATACTGGATTGAACAGTGTGTAAGAGAACATCTGTAAGTCATCTCACTTAATCCTCACAAGGCTCAGGTACAGAAAGGTGGCAGAGACTTGCAATTGGCCCCCACACTCTTTCTTCTTACTGACAGAGTATCACTATCATCTGAGATAAAAGCCTCATTTTCTACCCTCTCATTGCAGGACTGAGCTTTGCCAAAGCAGTGCTATAATTTCCTTACAGAAAGGCAGCCACAAATTTCGGTCCTCCTTTCTCGTCCTACTTGGGGAAATGTAGATTGACAGGTGGAGCTCAGGCTAGTCTTGGACCACGGGTGGAACTGTCCAGTGTAGCCCCAGAATTCAGCACCTACATTCCCATTGACTCCATGAATCTGCCAGAAGAGGCTCTGGACTCCTTTAATATCTGGTGAAAATTAACTTCTATTTTGTTTAAATACCTAGATTTGCAGCCCAGATAAAACTGGATAGATGCTATCAGTAGGAATTATTAGATTTAACAGTATTCTTCAAACTTCAATAGGGCTAATATTGGAACAGAGGGCAATTCTGACACCTAAGCCCAAGACAGTTCCAATTTCTCTCTAAAGAGATAAAAGTGACCACCAGCAGATGTAAGGTGAAAAGACAACCCTATAACATGGGCCCAGCACAATTCAAAGACAGCTCGTGTTGCCTGCACATAGAAAAACATTCTTCCAATGACACATCAGAAAGGACAATCTCCTTTAGAATTAAGGGGAAGACATTAGACATCACTTCCACCAAGGACTGTTACTCTCTGCAAAGTATCTAAGGACTAAGAGGAGACAAGAATGCAGTATGAGAAATATTAGGTAAATGACAAGAGTGTTACAAAGTCTTTAAAAGGCCTTTGAGATGAAAGTTAAGTTTCAAGAGGAATTTTGAAGGTAATAGGAAAGGAAGAATTTATTTCTCCTTTCATCGTCAACCTCCCTAAACCAGCTTCAATTTAAAAATAATCACCTGGATAAACCTTATCATGACCACAAGATGAAGGACTGGCGGTGGGGGGGGGGGGACCAGGCTTACTTCTCCATTATGTTGAATGAGCCCATGAATTTCACACTGTCACCCTGCCTTGTACTGCTGCACTCTAAAGCCCAGAGCAGCTGGAGCATAAAGAATAGGAAATATTATTCCAGAATGGGTTATATTAGGACTATTAATTTCTTTTGTCATCTTTAGATAAAACTTTTCCATATTTCTCACAGTAATGATATTTCGCCCAAAGAAGTAGATGAATGGCACCTATAATGCTCAAAATAGCTGGGACGGCCCATTCACAATGAGCAGCAGCAGCGGCCCAAGCCCATTAGTCAGCTAAGCTTTTCATAATTTAACAAAAACCTGCTGACCATGTATCTTCCGCTCTTGCATATTTTATAGTAATGGAATATTTTTAGACAAAAGCATAAATAAAAGATGTTTCTGGGTTTTTGAACAATGCATTCTATGCATTATATTTTATTAGGTTTTTATCTTTTAACAGCACAATCATAAGTACACCGAGGATTACAGTTGTGTGTTGGGAGGAGTAAAAGGAGAAGACTGTTTCCATGAGAAAGTATCCTGCTTTTATTAATCATTTGTGCAAAGTTTTGTTCATATTTATGGGGAGCCTTTGGGAGAGCACGCAACCTGTTTGGCACTGAAAAATACAATGAAAGCAAGATATATTTGACCTTTCACTGGTCATTTGCACATAAGTGGAGACAATTAAAAAAACAAATAGTAAAAAAAAAAAAGAAGTGCCACTTGCCAGGACACAAAAAGCATAAAGGAGCGCACACTCAACTCCTCAACTTGGTAAGGAAGGAAAGAAAAAGAGTCCAGTAGGAGGATCTTGGGGAAGTCTCCTCAAGGAAATGATAGCTGGGCTCCAAGTGAGCCATAATGAGTACATGTCCCAGTGCTGAGGAAAGAGGGACCGCAGCAGAAATCACAGCATGGGCAACTGTACAGGGCATCTCAGGGGGACCACATCAGAATACCATCTTAGGTCTCACATGCCTGCCTTACCCAAAATGGGCAAAATGCCACCAGTCATTAATAATGTTTTTATGTATTCAGTCATTAAACAGTCACCAAGCACCTACTGTGTGCCATGCACTTTCCTACAATTACAGAGCTCAAAAAGATAAGGCGTGGCTCTCACTCTATTGAGCAACCCATCCCATGAACAAAGGCAGTCCTAACATAAAATGCTGTCATAAGGACTTCTGCTAACAATGAGTCATAAATGGGGCATAGTGTGGTCCCTAAAGAGGAGAAGGTGATAGGCAAGAAGATCAAGGAACAGAGAAGTCAAGGAGAGGAGAAAAATCCAATAAACTCTGCATGCAAATGTAAGAGGCGGGGATGCACTTTTTTTTTTCTTTTTAAAATCAGCCAACTTCTGAACTTTGCTAGCTTTGCTGGGAGCACATTGTTCTCCCTACCAGCTTCTTTTAGATGTTCTGAGAAAGGATGCTAATTAACGACGGTGCTACCAGAAGGTTTCTATTTAGAAACCACTTGACTCAGGGTAGCAGACATCACACTAAGCACAGGGAGCCACCCTCTCAGGAGGTGGGATCATTCAGACTGGAAAAGAAAAGGTAGAAAAGTATTTAGTAGCTGGGTTCTAGACAAAGCTGAGCATTTGCACAAGGACTTCTGGGAGGAGGTCCTACTGATGCTTAATGTGGTAGGTTAGGGAAAAACAAAAATTAAAAGGTCAATCATTAAATCACTTCAATAATCCAGGGAGAATGTTCCAAAAGTCTAGAGTGGCAACAGAGATGTGAGGATGGAGCAGATATGAAGGAATGAAGAGGTAAAAATACTGCAGAGATAGAAAGTGACATTGGATGATGAAGACAAAATAATAAAGAAAAATGTAGCAATATCAAATTATTGGTAACTGGTTCTCCCCAGTGATAGTACCTTACAATTCCCCAAGTAAAGCAAAAGTTGGGTCTGCTCCTTGAGTCCTAGGAGGTAACTGTAGTTAGAAAATAAGTCTCTGTTGGGATTTGTCCCAATAAGAGTTGATAGAGACTGAAACAAGACATACAAGAAGGCTGAGGAGTCTCCTTGGGAATGTTTAAATATAGGATTGTATTATCTGCGGTCAGCAGAGGGAATGATCAGAGGGCTGAAAATGCTCAGACGAGGGTGATTGAAGCAGCTTGCTGACATCTGAACAGTCTCTTCTCACCTCCTCGTATGCAAGCCCTGGAGACACATGTTATTACGCTGCCACGGGGGCACTCACCACCCAGAGCACCTTAGCACTTTCTTTGGGTCCAGGCAGAGCAGGCTCAAACACCAGACGAATTTCTCTAAGGCACAATATCTTCAGTCTGACTGGTGGAATCTGAGATTTTTTTTTTAATAGAGAGAAGAATTTGGTAAGTTTAGAACCTTTCCTTTTAAAAAAGGAAACTAATAATAAAGTTGGCAACTTTCTAGACATAATCTAATACCTCTGGGACTGATTTTACCTCTTTTCTGAAACAGTCTATTCATCACTGGCCAACTTCTAAGCATTTGGATCCCAGCAGAGACACTACTACCTCTAAGAATCTTCTCTCCTGAGCATCTTGTGCCCTTGCCCCAGGGTACCATGCTATGGCAGATTATATTTGCTGAAGATGGCTGCACCAGGACCTATTTCATGCCACGTGTTCTTCTTGTGCTGTGATATTGACACTTCTTTAGTGGGATCTTCATTCCTCTCCCTTGACCTACATGGAACTTTGTAACTGCCTTAAAAAAACAGAGCGAACACAATGAATTTTGAGATATATTAGGATACTTCAAAGAAAAAGAACCATAGAGTGTAACAGTGTGTTTAACAAGATTTGTGGGGTGAGTTAGCCAGCTGGAGACCAGGATGGCCCAACAGCCCTTGGTGTAGTTCTAGTCCGAGACTGATGACCGGAGAACCAGTGGAGCTCATACTGTATTTCCAGACTAAAGACCTAGAGGCTCAAGACCGAGGAAGAAGTAGGGCTTCAGTTCAAGTGCAAAAGCAGGTGACAATTGATGTCTCTATTTGAAGGTAGTCAGGTAGAAAGAATTTTCTTACTTGCGGGAAGGCCAGCTTTTTGTTCTATCAGGTATTCGTCTGACTTGGTGTGACTCAGCCATGTTTGGAAGGTCAACTTACTTTATTCAGTCTCCCAAATTAAGTGTTGATCTGGGCAAAATACTCTCACAGAAATATCCAGGATAACATTCAACCAAGAATCTGAACACTCTGTGATTCAGTTATGTAGGCACATAATATTACCTATCATGTGAGAGTAAGCATAAAAGGTAATGTATTTCCTGCCTCATATTCATATTCATTCTCTCTTCCTTCCTACCTCATTTCCTACCTCTCTTCCCCCTTTCCTACTTCCCTCCGTTCCCCTTCTTCTCTCTCTTCTAATCTTTCTGAGAGCTTATCTACCACAGGTGACCCACACAAGGGATCACACGTAGATATTTTGAGAACAACAGTAGCTCAACCACTAAAGCCCATTTCACACAAGTGAGTGAACAGGACTTCAGATAATTTCATCCCTCAGACTTCACATTGCTAGCAAAGCCTGCAACTACCACTGAGGAGAGACAAACTGTTCCACAGTAACAATTTTTTAATAAAAGCGTATCTCATCACAGTATGTTGTCACTCCATTTGCTTTAACTATCACAAGACTAGGAACTCTGGTATGACTGGGATTATGCTTTTTTGCCTAAATATCTACAGGACCTGGTATAGGGTAACTGCTATATGTTTTGTGGGAAGACAAATTTCCAGAGGGCTCATCTCTTTCTACTCTATCTTTTGACATCCTCAGTCCTGTACAAGTCAAAGGTCTATGTAAATAATAATTAATATTTACTGAGCTTCTACTATTACCAGAAATGTTCTAAGAGGCTTTTGTACATCAGTTTATTTAATATGCACACCAACTCTAGTCATATGAAGAAGGTTCTTTCACAAAAACTGAAGGAGTTAGGGCAAAGAGGCAAAGACTGTCACTCAGATAATCAGACGCAGAATCAAGATAAAAACTTTAGGTAAGATTTAAACTCCAGAGCCTGTTAGGGTCTGAGTTTTAAATGCTATCAATGCTAACGATCACAGGTTCAGATCTCATACAAGCATGGAAAATCTACTTCCACTTACCTAGAGTTGCTGGCAGTAGGAGGATAAAATCTGATTATTTACGTATGAACAATAGCAAACATGGGCAAATAGCTTTCTTGTGGAATGAGAAGTGTAAACCCGAACACCTCAGATCTGAACCCACCCTTCTACATTACTCGATGATGCTGAGGTTGAAAACCACTTTCTGCTTTGGCATGGTCCCCTTAGCTTTTCCCAACAGGGATCCAGTGTAACGGCAAGGCTGAAGGAGGAAGAGGAGGAGACCTTATTGCTGTTCTCCTTCTGCTTCCTGCTCCCATGAGCACCAGCAGCCTTCCCCCTGCTCACCTGGCACTGACACTTCAATCCTTCTGCAGCTGCTCAACCTGTTTTTCTGTTTTTCAACGCTCACAGAATCAGTGTCATTATCCTCTTTCAGAGACATAGCACAGTCACCTTCTCAAACACCTGAGTTTTAAACAAATACCTAGTTACATCTCTTTTTCCTCCCAGCCCCAAGGGTAGAAGTGCTTCCTGCAGTTGCTGTTGTTTTGATACTTTAGTGTCTCCCACTTGTCGGTTCACATTTTTAGGTCTTAGGAAACAATTATTCATGCTGAATTTCGTCTCTTAAAACAAGTTGTGTTTTCTGCATTTTGAGTGGACCCTGGCTGATATGCTGGGGCTGTGAATCACTACTTTGGCAAAACCAGGTTCTGAAAGTCAGCCAGAGAAACTTATTTTCAGGACACTATAATACTACCCCGTCCCCTAAAATTTGACACCTTATCTGTGTCTCCTTATCTTTTAGATCAAGCTGCACCTCTCTGGTTATGCAATTGGGCCATACGCAGGCACTTGTTGTTTCTGGATCTTCATAGAGGACACGATTCTGCTGTGTGGGAAGCATTTTTTTAGCACATCTGCAGGCCCAGGTCATAGTCACAAATATCTATGAAACACCAACTTTTGGGCCACGTGCTGGGAAGTCAGTAATGACAAATGTCCATCCCTGCCCTTGAGGAGCCCACTCTGTAGAACAGAGGGACTGACCCATAATAGATCACCACAACCCAGCATGGCAAGGGCCATGAGGTATCACTGGACGCTAAGGGCAGCAGGAGGTGGTGATAGACCCACGAACTTTCTCCATAGCTCTCCAGCTGTCTCTTTCCTTCCAGGTTCCCGTTCTCT
This sequence comes from Dolichotis patagonum, assembly GCA_004027295.1. Classification (NCBI taxonomy): domain Eukaryota; kingdom Metazoa; phylum Chordata; class Mammalia; order Rodentia; family Caviidae; genus Dolichotis; species Dolichotis patagonum. Next base: position 14,215 of record PVJX010000555.1, on the reverse strand, counting down.
CCTCTGAGGCCACTCCTAAGGGAATAGCTGGCCCATTAGGCAAATTGTGAGAACTATATACCTAGTTCCTCCCCATCAAAAATTTTTGTTTATTGACACTTTGCTATCCATAGCACAGTGATTGTCCAGTGTGAAATGTACCACTTGAGACCATTCAATCTTGATTTAAAAACCACCTCAGTGGCTTATGGCTTAGAACTCATTCATTCATTCGTTCATTTGTTCAGTATTGGACAGAGTTTTGTTGAGCACCTATCACCATGCATTGAGCCAAACACTGGGAATAAAGTGGGAACTAAGACACAGATCCAGCCCTCAAGATGCTATCATGCATTTGAAAATGCATTTTGAGAACGTGAGACATCTCTTCCTTTCCTAGGACACACAGGCCATTACAGAGTTGGAGGTAATATTACTCTATTCATTGGTTGCATGAGCTTGGCAAAATCACAAGGTTTCTGAGCTTCAGTTTATTAGCTACAAATAAAGTTAACATGATAATATGGCAGAGTTATTTTGGAGATTAAATAAATATAGGCTATATGAAAATACTGCATACAAACTGGACTGAGTTGAAAAGAAAATGATGCTATTTCATTTTCCTTTGATATTTAATGTGCTCCTTTAATTTACGAAGTTCTTCAACTGAAGTGATTGAATGACAACTTTATGGTAAATAATTCAACTTAAAAATTCACATCTGGAGTTCCTTGGAGCAATGATGCATGTTGAAAACTTTTTGACTTACATGTGTATTATTGGTGAATATCTTTCAAATATCAGTCTTTACTATCAGACCCAAACTCTCCACAGAATGTACTGTAAAATCTTTAAACCACCTTTTAAAGACTTTGCTATCTGTCTTGACCATGCAGCTTTGACTACATGATACCACTTAATTGTCACAGCAAACTTGAAATGTATATCATTCTTACTGTATAAATATGGAATCTTGTCCAGGCATGAGTTAATGAATATGTGGAAGATTTGGGGTTCTCTTCTTAAACTATTAAACTCTAAAATCCAAGGATTTTTCTCAGTACACAGTATATAACATAGAAGGCACTAAATACATACTTTAGAATTTAAAAATGATTAAATGAAAGATAGTATCTCTTTTGGGTGCTGAAAAAATAATGTATTTAAGAAACCATTTTTCCTTTTGTCATCTGAAATTTTATTAAATTTTGAAGAGGATTTTTAAGCTTTATTGGTTGGTATTTTCATTTTGTTTATTCATTAGTGCAGTTCAATGCAGAAATGAACTATCCAGAGATAAATTAGACCTCACATTTATCACTAAGGAACAGAACCAAATAATATTTATCTAGTTTATACAAAATTCCAAGTACAACCAAATCGAAAGCATGCCCTTTATTTTCATGTGAGCTGTTTACTGTTGTGAGACATTCTTTTTCTCTTTTTCAATGACTGTGTGTGCATGTGTGTATGTTCGCATCAATTTTACTAAAGGTTAATCTGTGTGGTAACTGACAAAAGCCTAATGAAGCCCGAGCACTACATTACCAAGCAGAAGGAACAGCTAGAGATTACATAAACAGTATTACTCAATCACGCTCTGAGGACCAGGTAGGAGGGACATGATGAGTACCAGCAGAGAGCACTGCCTATGTTTCATAAGCTATTCTAGTGACATTGTCCCTAAGGCTAAAAAGTTGACTAAGTCATGCTGTGTGTGTTATCTAGATGTCTACAGCAGGCACTGTAAGTTTGTTCCCTTTACACCAAACTAACATTCTTCTCCTTTGCCTTTCTCTCCTTTAGGTTTCAGCATACCCAGTACTAATTTCTCATTCCCCAGCAGCTAGTAGCAACCAACAATAAAATGATAACTAGGTGACCACTGAGACATAAGCTGATATCAAATGATGAGGGTTCTGGAGACAAAGTCATGTCCATTAAGCAGGGCTGCAGACACAGATGGTATACCATTTTTTCTGCCTAGAATACACATGATATTTGGCAACTTAGCAGTTGTCTTCTGTTTGGGAACAACAACAATGAAGACAAGAGTGCAATGTGCTTGCTAGAAGGCTTACCCTTTGGTAAGGTGAGGTAAGGTGAGGTTGAAGATGCAGAAGATACAGCAAAAGATTCATAAGGTGAGGTTGAAGACACAGAAGATACAGAAAAAGAACATGGGCTCCTACTGGTGATAATGCAACAGTCAACTCAACTCCAAAAAGTTCTTATGACACAAGAGCACTTACTTGTTTAAGACCTGTTAGGCTAGAATTTTGCTGCACACAGCTATATTTTTGGCTGCTGCAGAGGTGTAGTTTGGGTTGCTATGAAGTCTATGATATACTAAGGATGATGACAAATAGTTATAAGTCAAGAATAATATTTTGAATAGAAAAGTATCAGTGGTAATATAAGTAACAATTACAACACTATAAAGTTTCATGTAAGAGTCACAGTCAAAATGAATGCAGCAGCTAAAAATGAAGTCTACTGGTTATTATAATAATGACTATAGATGAGATAGGTTAAATAGAGAACTCTTGAGGTTGGGGACTCATATGCAAAATTTTAAAAAATCTTAAGTAAAATGGTTATTATAAATAAGTATATCAAAAATAGGATACTAAAATGCCCAATATATGAACTTGTCTGTCTCCATGATTTCTCGAATGTGAGAAACTTGAAACATAACTTAAAAGCAAAATAAAATATAGATGATAGGAAAAAGGGAGATAGACTTTGTGGAAATGGGAAAGGGTTCTGGGAATGGAAGAGATGGGAGGGTGGGAAAGGAGAAGGGAAGTAAACATGACTGAGATGCAGTGGGTATAGGTACCAATTCCCCAGCATGAATGTGATTATTATGTATCACAAACATATACTAATGAAAAAGAACCTAAATCAAAAGAACAAGTACATTAAAGTTCCAATGAAGTAAAGTCTTCAAGTGTAGCTCAGTCATAGAAGGCTTGTTTGGTATGAGCAAAGTCTTAGATTTGATCTCCAGCACCACAAACAAATAAACAAACAAAACAGGATATCACTATAGATCTACCACAATCACTAAGATGAAAAACACAGGCAATACCAAATGTTTGGGAAGATGAGCAAACAGAAGTGTCTCACAGTAGTGGTAAGGAAGTATGGTGGAATAAACATTTTGGAGAAATTCTTTGGAAATGTCTATGAAAGCTAATATATCATAGCTCTGATTCACCAATCATACTACTAAGTCTTTAAACAAAAGTGCTGCATCTGTAAACTCATAAAATGGATCTACAGACATGGCCACATTAGCAACATCTCTAACTGACCTAGATGGAAACAACCCAAATGTTCATCAGCAATAGAATGGAGAAATCAACTATGGTGTAGTTGGTGAAACAGTAGACAGCAATGAGAATGAACACACTGTGCTACACATAATACTGTGGCTGTCCCAAATGGAATGCTCCCTGAAAGATACCAGAAGAATTCTGATAATAATTCTGATATAATGAAATGTATCTACACTCTTGGAAGTCAAGAGGATGATGATTCCCGCCATGAGCTAAAAGACAATAAGCAAGAAGAGGTCACAAGATTGATTTCTGGGGTGTTTTGATATTATTTCAAAGTATAAGCATTGATTTTACAGTTGTTTCCATTGTATGGAAACTCATCTCACTATGCAGTTAGAGTCTGTAATCCTAACCATTGGTTTGTTTGTTGGGGGGGGCGTTGTTTGCTTTGGTACCAGGAATTGACAGCACCTAGCGCTTGCTGGGCAGGTACTGTGCCTCTGAGCCTGCCCCTAAACATTAATTTGTAATCCTAAAAGTTAATCTAAAAAAATGCATCAGGGGACATTCATCCAAAGAAAGACTGGTAGAATTTCTCATCCATTAGATGATTCAAACAATAAAAAAGTTATTTATTCCTTAGCTCTCAAGAAAATGAGACACTCTATTATGAATAGACATGCTGCAACTAGACAAGTCATGCTTATCTCCCTAGAAGACCTTTCAAATGGCAATGACAGAATCTCAGTCATTCAAGACCTACTATCAACCCACTGTTCTAGATGCCCAGAAAAAGTAACAAAAGTCTTTCCCCTATGAACTTTACCTTGCCTTACTGCTAAATCCTGAAAAAACAAACCCCCAGAAAATTGATTTTTTTTTTATTCTGGGAGATTCCATCAAGAAAGAAACTGAGACTGTTTTCCAAGGGCTATGACTTCCTATGTGTGTTTCATTTAGCAAGGTCACTAACTGTGAACTGAATCTAACAATACATGTGTATGTGTAAGCGTGTGTCCGTGTGTGTTTGAAAGAGACATGGATGAGGGTGTTTGTTAGGGTTTATCCAGGAATGTAGACTACACAGGGTGTGTAAGATTGTCTGCGAGACAAAAGTGTGGTTAAATGAAGTGTATGAAGGCGGGGTTGGACCCTATGGGGCAGAGGTGAATAGCGGTGTGCATAACAGGAGTAAAATCTTGTATTTAACCCATCTGTTTCTGTTAATGAGTTTTTCTTCAATGTCTCCATCCTTTTCCAGGATCTCATGATATAAAGGAAGTCAACTATCTCAGTAGATATTATCACATTTCCACCACAGTGGATCCACCAGGAAATGCCAGCATACAAGCAATCTAATTGAAGCCCTTGAGTGCATCAGGTTATCCTCTGTTCAAAAGATGAAACCTCAAACCTGGGGATCCCTCCTGCAATGTCCCTTTCTCTCCCCACCGAGAGCTGCTGAACACCATCTGTGCTAAAAAGGCACAGTGGCTCAAACCCTTAGGATGCCTGTAGGTTCCTTTTCTCAAAAGCGCTTTAAAATTAGAAGAGTCATTCTCCTTGGGGCAAAGCTTAGGCAGACCTCTAGCCAAAAAGATAGCAATCCCTTCATGAACTCTATTCAGTTCAGATCTAGAATCTCCCCCAAAGCCTCTTGTGGTCTAAAGAACTTAGGGTGTTTTTCAGGTCAGAAAATACAAAGTAGCAGATAGATTTGTAGGATGAACAATACAGAGCTCTAACCAGTGTACAACATACGAATTGTAGGTATTGAAGCCATATTATTTGGTATCCATAGGAAAGGAGAAGTTTTTTAACTGCTCTGATCACCAAAAAAAGGTAAAAATGTAAGGTGGTGGAAATGTGAAGTTGTGTCGCCATAGCAACTTTTGTAATAACTACAGGTATACCCCAACATAATGCTGTATAATGTAAATAGACACAATAAATTCACTTTAAAAGTGCTGTCAGTATGAAGTGACCAAAAACTTGAATGTTTTCCAAGGAGTTCATAAGAATTATTCCTCTCCATGATGATCACAGAAACAGAGAAATTAGGGAGACTTGGTGTTAAATAGAAAGAGGAAAATAAATACAGTATGTATGCACAGTGAACATCACAAATGGCAATTCTCTGGGTAATAAAAAACTGAGGAATAAAACGTCACTTTTATTCCTTTGACACAAAACATTATTATTATTATTATTATTATTATTATTATTATTTTGGCTTGGTGTGGCTTGGCTTAGCTTACATTGTTAAGATGTTCTTGAAGTCAACAGCTTAACTTCCAGATTTCACTGTGAACAAGAGAAAAGGAGTCACTGACACCCGGGCACTGACCCAGTACTGCCTGTTTGGCCCTGTGCTTCTCAGAGTTGGCTTCATAGATACAGCTGAGGCCAGGTTTTCTCCTGTTGAACAAGGAAAATTTTCATAGACTGCCAACATAACACAATGCTCTGTGTTCAAGACAGAGACAAGGCTGCTCTAATCAGGCCCAAATGCAGCAAAAGCATCAACATCACCCAAGCAACAAAAATGCCCCAGTATCACTCTATGCTAATTAAAATATGAAATCTACTTCTTTACCTTCAGACCTGATCTCTCTCCTCTTTGATGACATTTATTAAGTATTCAGTCATGAAACTGTCCTGGCTTCCTAACAATAGCCAGTCTAGAAAAAAGTCATCCTTTTTGAGAACACCCTTAAAACCTGTTAGTAAGTCATAGCTATAAGTTCTTTAAAATTCCCTTACTAAAAGGATTCACAGTTCTCCATGAGTGCATTTTCTCTTGTGGCAACAAGCAGCAAACCGGACTTGTTCAGTGACAGATGGGTCCTTGGTGGTCTTTGATTGGAAAGTATGGGTAATTTTTTAATGTTACTGTTCACTGAAGTAAAAATTGGCTTCTGTAGGATGCCAGAGTTTACACTAAAGTCTAAAATTTTTTCTGGTGGCACTAGAGCTTGGACATAGGGCCTTCCCATTAAGCTACATCACCAGCCTGGTTTTTTTTTTTTTTTTTTTTGAGACAAATTCCCACTAAGTTGGCCAGGCTGGGCTTGAATTTAGAATCTTCCTACCTCAACCTCCTATACTGTTGAGATTACAGGTGTGCATCGCTAAACCTAGCTACACTCTTTTGATTAAGCTGTATGAGTCTATCATACTATTAAAATATTTTTATTTTATTTGTGCCATCTCAGTTTATAGAATTATAGAAATCTTTAGACAAATTAAGATAGGATTAATCATTTTTAAGGAACACAAGGAATAACTGGAATCTCTTTCCTTATTCTCTTTATGCAAGAGAGAAAAATAGCCATGTACATTGGGTAGTGGTCACATTTATTCCATATAAGCAATACACTTCCTAGTATCCTTAACTTATCACCATAATTTCTACCAGTTATCCCCACATAGAGATTTCTCCATGGAGCTGTCACAATATTTTTCTTCTTACCAAGAATACCAGAATGGTTTTTCTTCTCAAGTTCTAGTGTTGTATAATGTGACAGGTTATTAAATCAATTTCTCTTCCTCTCTTTAAATAAGGGACAGCATCCAGCATAGAAATCCTTCAGAATTAAAGATGACAACTTGGAAATGTTTGGATTCATTCTTCAGCTTAACACGCACAAACTCAGCCCACACTTCTCATACAAGCTCACACACACTGAACACTGGTATATGAATTAGGTTCTAGGTACATTACCATTTTATAATACCCTCAGTCATATCATATTGCTATATGACTGCTTAAGAAACTCATTAATATAATGATAATATTGGAAGGAGAGGGAAAGCATTGTGATTATAATCTCAGCTCTAGTTTCATGTTAAACCAAGGAAATATGCATTCTGTAACTGAGGCAAGAAGGATGGCAAAGTGTTAGGGGTGCTATATGTTATAGTCTAAATATTGTAAATAACCTTTAATAAATTGCTTCTATTGGATCTCACTTTTTGCAGTTAGGAATACATTCATATGAATATTTCAGATAGGTATCCACATAATTTTTACAGTTTTAAAAATGTGTATATCCTTTGACCCAACACTTCCCTAAGAAAACAACCATATTTAGCATAAATGTGTTAATAAGAATTCTGATAGCTAAGTGATAGGCAGTGTTCAGTACCAGATGCTACTACATGACTAATTCTCATAACTCTATAATGCAAATAATTCTACTGTTTGCATCGTATGAATGACAAAGTGGAGGTAGTTTATTTGTACAGTATTTTATAGCTGATAAATAATACAGCTGGAGTTTGAATACAGTCCGTGGCCAGAATTCTTCTATACCAGTACACCACATTGTCCTCCAACATTAGAAGCATACCCACTGGAGAATTATTGGTAAACCCAAAATGGAAATAACCAGCTCCCCAGCACTCTGCACCACGATCTACCTTGTTGCTCAGACTTCTGGGGTCATTTTTGACTCTTTGCTTTTTCTCATCCCCTACTTCCAACCCATCAGCAAAGTTTCCATGATCTACTCAGCGATGAAATTCATTTCCAGCTGCTCTCCTTTGCCCCACAGTTATTACCTGATCCAAACTACCACAAGTCTCACCAGCACAAATACAGTAGACTCTTTGAATTCTCTTCAGCACCCACACTTGTCTGTACACTGCCTGGCACAAGCAATGTGTGTTATTTCTTAAAATGTGAATCACTACTCGAAGGCCTCCCATCACTTAGGAATTAAATAAAAAATCCTTACCACTGCCTACAAGGCTCTACATTGTCTGGCCCCTTGCTGAGTCTGCAAAATAGTTGATAATCTTATCTCACTGCTCTCCAGCCCCTCTTACATACACAGGACAGAACTGTTAGGTATAGGTACACCATTGCACAGAAGACATGGAGTTTTTTCCTCTAACTTAACTGAACTTCATTCTGAATGGGCAAGCAAGTGCTTGTGTCATGGCCTTTGACTATCTTCCCATATCTTTCTCTGTATCTTGATGGCTCACTCCTTATCAATTAAGCCTCCATGCTAATATGACTTCCTCAAAGAAGTCTTCTCTGATCAGGGTTTTTAAACTAGTCTCATCTATCACTCTCTACCCCTTTCCATGCTTCATTTTTCTTCATGGCACCTAGCATTGTCTGACAACAGATTATACATTACTGCTTCTTTTCTATTCTCTCCACAGGCAAACAAACACTGCAACTGTGTCGTTCGCTGCTGTATTCCCAGTCCTGAAAAGAGTGCTTGGCACGTAGTAGGCACTCAGGAGATGCTGGCTGAATGGAAGAAAGAATGAGTTATCCACACATGCTTTACTTGTGGGCTGGTAGGTGAATCGTGGCTCAATTACAGGATGAACCGTTTTGTGACACTGAATTGTTGTAGACAACAAATTAGAATTGTGATGTGTGTTTGCTAAAAAAAGTACACATTGATAGATGAGAAGTGGGCAAAGTGGGCAAGAAAAACACCAAATATCAAAGAGATGGAGATGATTGTGATTAGTTGATGGCTCCCACAGCCACACATGCACTACCCTGTAGCAAGGGGGCGGGATCTAGCATAGCAGGTTCATCAGCAAAGCCGTGACCTAGGGACTGGAAATCTAACGTCAGAGTTTCAGAGGGCAGGCTCATCTACACAGACTATGCAAACTTGTAAAAGTTATTATGACATCACTGATCTCTCATCTCTTCAGAGGTGATGGAAATGATAATACTGACCTCCATGGGCTGTTATGAGCAGTCAGCGAAGAAAGCAAATATTGAAAGACTACACAGAGATGAGTTACATTTACTTTGTCTATTCCTTGTCTCGTGGCAGTGGCACATATAGTGCATTTTTTCAAAGCTGGGGTTCAAATCCAGGAGAGAGATTTTATATTTCTTCCCTAGTATACTTCTTTATAGTATCCATTTCTAAATTTGAACATTCGAGGCAGAAAATGTTGCCTTTCACAATTCACATACTTGCATCTTTCATGGTTCCAGTGAGATGCCTGAGTGGGCGTTAGATTGTCAGTGTGCCTATGGTGCCCCTCCCTGCACCCTTTAGGATACTCATAGACCATAGGATCATAAAATAGGCTTATTAATGAACCCTTTCACAGCACCAGTTATTAGGGAATCCTGCTTGGACCCCAATTTCCTTTCTGATGTTACACTGCCTGGCAAAAGAAAAAAGACAAAGAGACAGAACATAAATTAACAGGGATCTGGGATGTCCTTTTGTTCTTGAAGAACAAAAGTTCAGAAGGCAGTCAAAGCCTTGGTATTTATTGATCACAGTCACATCGGGGGAAAATGGCAGCTGGAGGCACTAGACGAGTGGCTAGTAACAGAGGGAACAAAGCATTCCTGCAAAAGGGATGGGAAAGCCAGATTTAGGTTATGCCTAATGAGTAGCCTGCTTTGAAGCCAATTCGGAGAAGGAATTTTTCTCTGGAGTCATGAGGCTTCAGTGGAGACATTATCTCATATTTTAGCCCCATGGTGTCACAGATTGTCCATCTGAGATCAACCATGGCCAATGCCGATGAACAATGCTAGTCTGAGCCCAGCTGTCTGTTCTCGTAAAGATATGTATGTACATGGCCTTGGTCAGCCTCACTAATTAAACTGAAAGTCAGCTTAGGGAAGTCAACTCTATGCAACCTGCATTGCGTCAAGAAGCACAGTCAGACTTGGGTCTGGGGAGGGTGACGTGGCAGTCCTCCATATGCCCCTTAGATAATTAATGTTTCCAGGGACAAACGGTGGCTTAACTATGTGGCAAAAAGCTAATACTTAAAGAGAGAGTGTCTGTGTTATTCTTCTAGTGTACACAAATGTGCTCCAGTTGGAAGTCCAAGCCTACTGTGTGAGTGAAGATTACCTGATTCGAAAACCTGGCCATAATATTCCTCTGGGCCTTCTAGTCCTTTCGGGTGGGTCTTGGACCTTGTGGAGCAGGAATCAGTTATCCCAGTTGTACTCTGTCTCTTGGTAAAGAATTTATGAGTTAAAAGCATGGCTGTTTCAATCTGTTACACTTTAGATTAACTAGAATAAAGTTAGTGAAGCAAATCTTCAACAGAGAAAGGCTAACACAAACCACCCCCTTCCCTATCCCAGTTTGTTAGAAGTTGTTCTGAAAAGCCTAACACTGACCACAGTGGGGGCGAAAGTATCAAACCTTCTCCCTTTAATACACAGTTCCCACCCAAACTGTGATCTTTCAACAAGAATATGTCCACACACCCAAGAGGAAAACAACCAGCACTAAATGTTCAGATGAAAAGAAGCTCTTGAAATATCAAGTATTTGAAAGCAGTTTGTCCAAGATAGGGAACCAAACATTTCTGAGCTCAAATCAAGATAAATTATTTAATTAGCCTATAAACTGACCCTGGGAACATCTGGAATTTCCAGAAGAAAGAGTTTGCTTGTCAATTCTCTCTCAAGCCAGCTAAGTAGTAGGGTCACAGAAGCAAAAACGAGAAGGGGAAGTTATCAGCACGGCCTCTCTGAGATTCTGAGTTTATAGATTAGAGAACACAGACACGTCAAATGAACTTGTCCAGGTTTATTCACCTTCAAAATGCAGAGTGGAGAGGATGAGAAGACAGATAACTCCCCACTAGAGGAGCCAAAATAGATCAATCAAAGTAGTTACTCAGAGTCTTGGTAGAAACTTAAAGAGATGTGTTACATTTTCTTACTGAAACCTGTCTTATTTTACACAAATAGGAAAAATAATACTTGGACTGAGCAGCAGACCGAAAATTTATAGAGTGCTAAGTGAGCTGCTAGCTACATTAGCTTTGCATGCATTATATCCTTTAAACACAGAACATTTATGAAAGGCTTACTATGCACCAGGTACAATGTTGAGTAATTCTCAACTATCCTCTCATTTCATCCTCATGATAAACTCATGCAATACTGTTTCTTTCATTTTACAGATAATGAAAATGTAAACATGGGGAAATTAGTCATTCATAAGCAGTCTGACTGCAGAGCCTATAGCACCAGCCACTTCCTCATCCTGCCAGCCATTAGTCAGTCTTCACAGCCACATGAGGTAATACAAGAGGCTCAGAGGCGATAAATGACTTTCCCAAGTTACACACTGTGGTGAATCTCTACATTGTTTCCAAACTAACCTCTGCACAAGCCAGGTAGGTCCCTAAGTCACCTGACAGAATAATTTCCAACTGAACTGAAGTTGGATAGGTCATGGCACAGTTAGTTTGCCTGTTAGATAATCCTGTTCAAAGGTATTTTTCTTCTTACGGGGCTCCCTGTCCAAGTTCCCCAAAATTCTTTTTAAATGGTGGAATCATACTTTCTCCTTTAAACCAAAATCTTATATAGAAACCCAGTGTTTTTAAGTGATATTTTATCAATATAAATTAGAATTTCTTTCATTTACTATAAGTCAATCTACAGGAACAAAATCTGCGAGTTAGTGGTTTCTGAAATTTAAGCCTGTGTGCTATTATGTCTACTACTACTAACTACTCTTCAACAAGGGTGCCAAAGCATGTAGTGGAGGAAGGGCAGACTCTTCCCAATTAATGTGCAAAGTACTGGAAATATACAAAGAGAGAAATGAAACTGGGGCCTCATCTCATGTCATAGCAAAGATCAACTCAGAATAGAGTAAACATGAGACCTGGAACTAAAAGTACTAGAAGAAAACAATGAGGAAAGAATCCTGACATGGATCTCCGCAATGATTCTGTGGATATGACAACAAAAATCCAGGCAACCAAAGCAAAAACAGACCAGCAGAACTAAAAAAAGGCAACCTATGGAATGGGAGAAAATGTTTTCAAACTGTATATCTGACAAAGATTTATCAAAATACATTAGGAACTCTTGAAATCAGGAGCAAATGAAACAACTTGATTGAAAAACATGTCAAGTAGTTGAACAGACATTTATCCAAAGCAGGTATAAAAATGGCCAACAAGTATATGAAAGGGTGATAAACAACACCAGCCACTGGGGAAGCAAAAAGCAAAACCACAGCCAAGATACCATCCCACCAGATAAAACAGAGCCTGCAAGCCTCTTTCTCTCCAGCGCTGACAACAGCTCTAGCAGTTTCTGCCTTCTTTCTCTCTAGGAAGGGGCTGGAGAAAGAAGAGGGAGATCCTCATTCCTGAGCAGCAGAAAAATGGCCTTCTCACCTCCTCACAGAATCCCATTAAACTGGTACAACTGCTGTGTGTACATTTTACACACACATCCTTAGGTAAAGCTCTTTAAATCAAACTTCCTATCTCAGGCACCAGCAATCCTGCTTCCACAGGAAAAGAACAAGTCTAACAGTGTAACTAAATTGTAATGAACTCCATTCTTGCTCTCGTAAGTAAGAATAGGAAGGTCCTTGAAGTCTAAGTGTCCTTAGAAGTGAACCAGGGAGTAGAACATGGAAATGACATCCGTCTAAATCCCTCAGTTACAAGGACCAGTGGTGCTGGGAACTGTGGTAGACACTGGGGTGCAAAATCAGTAACAGAGTCACAGCTTCAGCATTCCAGAATTCACTTCTCCCGTGACTTCCTCATCTACCTCCACTACTCTCTCCAACCATGAGACTCTTAATTGCTTTAATCCAATCAAAGGTACTCAACTACATGCTTTATACACTCGCTCAGTAAGTGCCATCATGATGCTCATTTTACAGATGAGGAAACTGAGGCTTAGGCAGGTTTGGGTTTAGTAATGGTTCGATACCAGCTGGCACTACATTTTAAGAGGCATAGATACCTTACCTTATTTTACCATTCCAAGATCAGAGAACTTTGTCAAGAACACTGAGACTTTTTACCTCATTATCACAAGAAACTACAAATAGCTTTTCTTTACAAAGTTCTCCATGGCTAGAAAAATGAGTATTTCATTTTAAGAAAGATTGGGAGGTAGGTCTAAAGATAGGCTTAATATTGTGACTGTTCTCTATAAGAAATAGCAGATTATTAAAGGTGCAGAATATAAATATACCACCTATTCCAAATCAACATTTAGTACACGAGTTAGACAAGGGCAATAGTGAGAAGAAGAATTTGGATGCCCATGACCACAGGACACGACAACATGTTAAATATAAAAACTAATGGTGGTATTGGGTTTTTCCACCTACATAGGGAACAAGGTGAGAGAAGTAGAATGTTCTGTAGACAACATGGGTAATGAAGAAACAAAGATCTGAGTTCAAATCCTAATATACTTCTTACTAATCTTGTCACCTAGACAGCACTTTTCCTATGTGTCAGTTTTCTTATCCATAAAAGGAGTAATCACAGTGTTTATCCTAATAACAGAAGCAGGAGGACTAGGTGAATATACATGTAAAGATTTAGCACCTGGTCCACAGCAAACAGTCACCAAATGCTCTCATTATTTTCAAAGGATGATGGAGCGGGACAGTGGGGGCATTTTTTGGAGTCAGACTGGGTTCACTTGGTCATAAACCCTCCTCTTACTACTTGTGTGACCCTTGAGGAGGTTACTGAATTCTTCTGTGTCCTGTACTATATATAATTTGTACTTGTCATTAAAGATCCCAGATTGCCAGATTCAGTAAAGATGGAAAGATCTGTCTCTGTTTTCAGAGACATATTAATTGTAGGATTGTTTTGATAATGAAATATGATAATACATAAAAGTTGTACTTAGGAAAGGGTACATTGAACAAATGTGTTTCATCTATCCCTCAGACAAAGGACTTATGTCTAGAACTTATAAAGAATTAAAAAAAATCAGACTCTTGAAATTCAAAGACCCAATCCAAAAATGGGCATCTGAAATGAATACACAGTTCTCAGATGAAGAAATAGGAATGGCAAATAAATACATGAAAAAATGTTCATCATCATTAGTCATGAGAGAAATGCAAATTAAAACCACACTGAGATTCCATCTCACTCCAGAAAGAATGGCCAAGATAGAAAACACTACCAACAACAAG